>OW799236.1:133034862-133227362 GCA_941918925.1 Phyto melanocephala | reverse complement strand
AATAAAAAAGGGAAGGGTAACATCCAGCAAAAAAAAATTTTGCACTAGTTCAAAATGAATAACATTTTTCATGACTAAATCAATTGTACAATAGAATGCATTTTTCATGCCTCTTTTTATACAAACTATTTTGTCATAAATAATGTGCTAAAAAACATGCAAATGCATGCAAAATATCTTAAACAATTCAAGTAGACAAACATTATGAACTCATGAAACATGGGTATCTTTTCACCTAATATGCATGCGTTCTATGCACTTATAAGAACGAAGTGAATTTTATTAATATATTCATATGAACACATGCTCTCCAAAGACACGTTAATATTAAAATCAAGTATTTTTCACCTAAATTGAACGACTTTATCATGGGTTGAACACATGTCTTTGTTTGCTCAGCAATAATACAAGTAGTAATTCAGATGTTCTATAACACTTTGTTTTAGGTGTTACCTTTTTGATAATTTATTTCTGCATAACAAGTGTTTGTATTGAATTTTAGCGAAATAATTCTTTTAATTCAATTTACCTCATTTACCTCTTTAATTCAATTATAGTCAGTCTATAGTCTACATATTCTGACTATTTATGTACAAAGTAAACAGATGAATGATTAGTTATCAAGTTACTTGCTTTGGTCCAACCAAACATTCGACCACTAATGGAAATTTTCCATTTACAAAAGTCTTAACATGTTTTATGAAATTTATCGTGTGTAACATGTTTTGATGCAAACATTTATACGTTTCAACTCTTACGGCACCTCGTAAATATTATGCAATGAGTTGTAAATAAATACAATAATGAAATGAAAATAGAAAAATAAATTCCAATATAAACTATTTTCATAAAAAGTATTTTTAAATAAAATGTGATTACAAAATAAAACCTTAAGATTGCTACTTTTATTGAATAAATTGCAAAAATAATATTCGCAAACAAATTTACAAAAACCGTTTGATTACGAATTCAAGTTAGATTTTCTTTGTTTCTTGCAACAACCAAATAATTATACTTATTATTGATCAACTATAATTTTTGTTATAAACATATTTGTGTCCTTTGGAATACGGGGTTTTCTTTTAAGTTTAATTCCAATACATTCCGCAAAAAAAAAAAAGATCAAAAATCAAGCAGACCTATAGAACTAATTCATGCGTGTGTGTGCAAAGGGTATTTATATTGTTCGAGTTTTTGTTGTTTTGTTTAACTTATTATTCGTTCGTTCGTGCACGTATGTTTGTTGATATGAACTAGCTTTAAGCCTTTCATCTTCAACTGTTGACCATAAATGTGGAGGCAGTTATACAGGTTTTTTTTATACTAAAGGCAGGCATCAAGTGCAAGCTGGCTTTTTTTGTTTATTATTTTAATGCGGCATTCGATAAAAGAATTGTTTTTAAATATTTTTAAATGAGAAGTTGTTCCGTTTGTTTCTTGTTATTTTTGTTTGATGTGAACTTTGTTTAAATAACAAAAGCGTATTATTATTTGAAGGTTTAGCGACAAACCGTAGCTATTTCACTTTTTGTTGACATTAAAATGTTGTGTAACAATGTGTTGCCAGATATAAATATACGTATAAAGACAAAAATTGTTTGGAAAGGAAAAAATTATTCCTAAATATTGTTAAGATAATTTAATTTTATATTTCATTTTGAATATTTATACTTACATACATACATATTTAAAACATTTTACTTAGACATCTAGTGAAAGGAATTAATACATACTTAAGTGCATATGTAAGGAAATCCATAATTAAACACTGTAACCGCTCTGTTCAGGGTTCTATACTGTTCCGAATACATTTTTTTTTTGTTAAAATTGTGTCAAAAAGTCATTCAACATTTAGCAAATAGTGAAAAGGTATGTTTTATTCTGGGACTACTCATATACAAAATTTGGAGTTTGTTTACTTTATTATTTTATTTTCTTTTTTTCTTCTTATCTTTCAACGAAAATTTGTGGTTTTGCTTAAACTTTAAAATCATAAATATATAAAAAAAATACTTTTTTCTGTCGTAAGAAAAAAATATGAGGTAAAAAAGTATCCATTTGATTTGGCTGGATACTATTAGTTTAATATTAAAATGTTTGTTGAATTTTTCGGTTAAACAAAAAAAAAAAAAAAAAATAGCGGAAATCACCCTTCGTTGCAAACATGATGCAAATGTTGCAGATCTTGCAAGTCTTTTATATATTCTATTGAAAACGTTGCTTTTGAAAATTTCCAATTGATTTTAGTATTGGAAATAAGTGCTTGTGTGGGAAATGTAATTTTAGTGCATATTGTTTTTGTGTTGTTGCAAACTTAAGAACATATACTAGACTTGCAAGATCTGCAACATTTGCATGATCTGTTTGCAAAGAAGGGTGATTTCCCCTAATTTTACTTACAAAATAGAATTAAAAGTTTTATGTAAATAATTTATTTATTTAAAACTAGAAAATTATATCTGTGGCTTGGAGCTAACAGGGTCAATGTCACTTTTTTGCTCTTTTGAGTTAATCATTGCATTAAATTTGTTTTCTTGCTCTATTATGGTAAAACAGCCAAAGTCATGCCCAGAACAGCTTCATAAATGAAATGCTGGCCAATATCACTATGAAAGCACCTATAAAAGTTAAAGTTCAATTCCAATTTTCTCAAAAGTAATTATTTTGACATTGGCCCTTTTAGCTCCAAGCCACAGATACATATATAGGATAATGAATAGGATTCTGGTTGCAGATAAATTTAGTTTGCTGCAATATTATTAATTTTTCACACCCAAAACAATTATACAACCATTTCAAAATTTGAATGGAAATCTTTACGCTTATTTTTTTGTCCAACTTAAAAATAGCAAATTCTGTGTGAACTGCATTATTATAAATTTTTTACATGCAAAACAACTTGTTTTATTTAAATCTGTGCACTTCTTTTCCGTGTCACTGTATCATAAAATTCATTCGCCAATACAGCTGCAAAACATTTGGGGCATCCAGCCTACATACATGTGTTATAGAGTTATAGCTCACTGTAACTGAACTCAGCTAAGTTTAATTTAAGTTTTCCGTAACTAGTGGTGGTTGATGCCTTTATTAGTCAATGGGGCTTTCTAACATTGTGGTGTCCCTACGCAATATTCAGTTGTCCGACTCCGCATGACTTTTAAACTGACTCAAAGTTAGCTACTTAAAAGTAGTTAGCTTTAAGCAAATATTTTTAATTTTTTTACAGTTTTATTTAATAAATATGTAGAAAAATTAATATAAATTATTAAAAAATTTACTTTTTACAATAATCCATGTACTTATGCATCTATAGTCATTTATTTTGAACTGACTTCCAGAACAAATGATAAAAATGTTACAAGAAACTGCAAAAAGCAAAATATTAAAAAGTAACAACAAAAATACAGTTTAAAATCTCTCTTTCTCAGAGCAATATAAAAAATATTAAAAAAAAATTCCTACGTATGCTTTAAATTTGGGTAACTTCTAAATTACTTTGTAATTAGCTTATAGTCAGTTGATAGAAGTTAAGTGCGGGTTTTTCGTAGTCGACTATCTAAAGGGTATACATACTAATATGCTCTAAAGCACAAACACACATATAAATATTTTCATTTAAATATTCACACACTCATGCGTACATACATTCTACAAATAATAGTCTCATGTATGCCCCTACTTTTTATTTGTGTAAGTGCTATGTATGCATGATCTTATTTTTTAAACAAGTTATTTAAATTACACTTTTACCATGTGTTGCGTTTTATATTTCTTTACAAATTACAACTTTTCGCAATTGAATGGTTTTTAATTTAAATAAATACACATCAACTAACATTAAACGCATAAATTCTTTAAGCCAATCTTGCCCATTTATAACTATTTCAACTAATCTTATGCTTGTAATTTGCATTCAGTTTTATTAAAACTTTTAAATACGCAAACAAATACACTATAATTACATTTCAAATAAACGTATAGTTAATTGCAAACCAAAATGTAGTTAATAATACAACAACAGCAACAACTTTAAAGCATTCCTACGAAATTTCACGGATTAAATATATTTAATACAATTGCAGCTGAAGTAATTAAAAGAGTAACACTAACAGTTATTCAGATTTACATACAAAAGTAAATTGAATGGGGTACAATAAAAAGTTGGGTTTACCCATTTGCTTTGGACAAAAAACTGTTCTGGACTAACTTTTTCGATTAAGAGTTTTAAGAAGTAGTTTCGCATCGAAAAGAATGCCCAAATTTTCTGATGATCGAACTCGATATGAAATAAATCATTTTTTGCTATAAGGGTTGGAAAGAAAAACATTAAAGGAGTAAAAGCTCCGTTACTCTTACGTTAAGGTTGTATAATCATAAGCGTTGCCTTCATAATTAAAATGTGACTAATTGTTATAAAAACGTAAACGTATTATTAGTTTTCTGACATATGATAGTCTAAAAAGAGGTTGTTAATCACATACAAAATGTTATTCTGTTGTCCTTAATTCTGAACTTAAGGTCAGTTTTTTATATAAAAATTATTTTACTATTTATTTCCAATTTTTCCAAAATTTCGCTACAACATTGGATAGCTACCGTGGGGAAAAATAATATTTAAACACTATTTGAGAAAAAAGTCGGCAAATTCCAATTCATTTGTTTTTCTTTAAATGGTTTAAACAAGGTTTAATATCTATTGGTGGGAATAATATATAGTCCGTGATGTTTAAAACCTTTTGTAAAATATTTTCTTCATTTTAAAGCGGTTTGTATTTTGAAAACTAATTTACAACAAAATAATATTTAATATAACGAACTTCTCAAACTACGTTAATCAAACGATCAAAATTCTACACTTTAAACATGTTTTTTACAACAATGCTTCAATACGTAAAAATGGAGAGAAATACAAATTCTATTAGGTTCGTCCGCAACGCAATGTAACGTCTAATTAATACTACCACGTGCGTTTACGTAACACTAACGATGCTTTTATTTACCACTGAAAATACTACTAAGTACTATTGTTATTTTGGCTTTATATTACAAAATGAATAAAAAATGAAATATATGAAAACATAAAACATATGTTAGGCTTGAAAGAAATAAAGAAAATGAAATGAAAAAACAAAAAATTTTGCAGTTTTTTTCCAACTTTTTTTTTATTAATTAAAAGGTGGTCATCATGTTATTTGACACCGTTGGACTTCTTTTTTTTTTTTTTTTGGGATATTTAAAAGAAAAAGTGTTTACCAATAATTTTTGTTTTATTTACAATTAAAATCCTGCGTTTTGGTTGGACCACCATGTATAAATTCAATAAAAAACAAATTCACAACACCTGTGACCTATTAAGTTTGCCGAACGTTGCATGTTTTAATTATTTTATTATTTCATAATCACTATGAAAGGATTTTACCTAAATCAAAATAATTTCGTTTAAAAAAAATACAAGCTTCAATGAATTTAAATTTTTTTAAAAATACTTCAATAATTTAATTCTTGTAGTAAGAGGCTGTATCGATGAACTTTTGGTTTGCCAAAAAAGGAAATGTATTATTTGCTAACGAGTAAGGTGTCATTCGAACACAAGATTGTTATTGAGTATTAACATAAGAAAACCATTTATTAAGGTCCACTTGTTGTTTCAACAATGTTTTTTAATTTACATTTTTTCCTAAAACTAAAGTCATAATTTTTCTATGCAAAAACTATATGATGTAACTAACATCTCGGTTTAATTTTGTCTGGATGAAAAATAATTGTAAATCCTGCAGTACAAATAAAATTATTTAATTTCAAATAATTTTATGATTAAAAAATAAATTACATTTAAAATGTATTAACTTTAATCAACTATAAATATGTATAAATTGAAAAATACTAAAACTACTTTATTGTTGGGTACAACAATAACAGTTACATTTAAATAAAAAATTGCATGCAAAAGACGATTGAATTTTCATTTATAAAATATTTTCTAACGCAATATTTTAATGTTTATATGTACACTCGTACATACATGAATAATGCATACATACGTAGACAGACCCATACATTCAAATATATTAAACAACAAAGAAAACAACAAAAGAGCGTAATAAAACAAAAAGCGTTTGTTGCACCACTAAATATTTACTTGTAAATAAATAAGTATGTGCATACTTACATGCATATGTATGTACTTATGTAGTCGAAGCACGTTAAGCGTTTTATGCGATTATTTATTTTGAACTCAATAATAATAAGCATTAATTAGTTGCACAACAGACCGAAGAATACGCAAATCTCCAAGCCTGAAACGTACATAAATTATAAAGGAGCAGCGCTCATAACGCACCCTGTAGACTTTGTTCCAAGAAGCTTAAAGCCACCCTTCTAACCAACTGTTAGGCTATAGAAAAGACTTTAGAACGGTTTCACATTAGACAATAATGTTTTTTGTAGTTTTTGCGCCGTAATGAAAGAGTATAAAAAAAAACTAAATAAATTAGCCCAGCACAAGTAAATTTGTACTCAAATATTAACAAATTTCTTTCTCTTTACCCGACCTTAACTCTGTCATTAGTAAACGCAAGAGCCATGCGCAAGTGAATTGCTCTTAGGTTCTATGTTCCACAAAGCCGCAATTTGTATGTGTGTCATCATAAATTTCATTTAATCATAAATTTTATACAATCTACACTCAGAGAAAAAAACATAAATGGTTATAAACCATAATTATTATGTTCAATTCACTTAAGTATCATGTAATCATTATAATATGACTACAAATGATATGGAAAATCTTTGCTCTTGTCTAAAGAAAGTTTTTATTTTATTTTTGTTATTATAAAAAAATCATATGATAGTCGTGATCATGTCGTAACCAAGATTTTTCTTTAAACGTGTGATCATCATCTGTTATCACAAAAAAAAAAACAATCTAAAAAAAAACTTAAAAAAAAAATATTTTAATTAACTGAAAACTTGTAACCTCACATTATTTACATACAAAATATACATGTACATACATTAGTAATACGTCGAGGTCCATTTAGGCCACTTAGGGGTGCCACAGGTTTGAATGTTGTCACCGCTTTTGTAGACTATCTTTATTAAGAAATTACCCGAGGAATTAAATAGACTAGTTTTCAGGACCTTTGGATGTGCAAACAACACCGTCTTGCAGCGTATGCATTTTGCCATCACAAGTATTACGGTGCACTTCTCGGGTTAACTGTTTTGACCTATGGGTATTATAGAACCAAGAAGGGAAACAAGTATTGTGCATATTGTTGGGACATATTTGGGACAGATATTTAAGGGAACCTAAAAATATCCATCGTATTTTGATGTCGAAATTAATGCAATATGTATCGGTGCCTATGAATCTTCAAGGAGGAGGATAAGGAAAGTCCTCATTCACATTCTTCTACATAGCCAAGCGCATTGACTTTCTCAACCGTCTTGGCATTTACAACCAGCTTACATTGCTTTAAATTTCGAGTTGTGAGGCTTATATTGGTAATGAAGCCTCTTTGTAGTGCTCTTCGAGATTATATTCGGGGCAAACCAAACCAACCTCTTGTACGTTAAGTTGGCTCCTAATTGGATAATGGATTTCCTTCCCTTTTATAAGAAAGATCCGGTTTCTTATATGGATACTGAAACCTAAGATACCACTTTAGAAAAATCGATAGTTCAGATGTTGTTGTTGTGGCATAGAGTTAAAGAGCGCAAATCATTTTCTCTGCATTTGTGCGGCACTTTGCGTTAGAAGATTACGTTTTTTAAAATGTAGATTTACCAAGCCACCAGGCATTTAAAATTTATTGCCACGCAGGAGATTGAGCTTTATAAAAAACCTTGACCTATAGGCAAATCCCTGGCAGCACAAAATACTTATTTACTTTTGGTAGTAGTGTAAAATGCTTTTTATTGGTTCTTATATGGTTTAGAATTTAATTTAATCATAAATATTACCGTTACTTGAAGTAGCTGAAAATTGTAAAAAAAATATTTTCCGAACTGCAGGGTTGACACACTCATTTGTCTGCATGTAAAATTGAGTAGCAACTGTTCACGTATACATACGACTTGCATAGTCGTCGTATCAACAGATATTAATAATTATTCATCTAAGCATTATAAGATACTTAATAACAAAGGGTTTTTTAAACGTATTTTGCTGATAAATTGATGATGAGTTTTATTTATTTTCTCTTGTGCCACAGGTGGTTTATATTCAGTCGTCTTTGCATTAAAATGTTTGTTGCATTATTGAGGTGGATGTGAGAGCGTGTGTGGTGCGTTGTATTCAAACTTTCTTGAAAAATGCATTTTAAGCATTTAATTATAAAACTGTAAATTTAATTTACGCAATTTTGCTTTCAAGTTCGCTAGCATAAAAATGTTTTATATGATTTTTTAAAAATTATTAATCATTATCCACCGTATTCTGCATGTGCTCATTTTAATGTGAAGTGCTGGCTGATACAGCTCAGTAATATTTAAAAGCTAATTTTCTTTTACAAACTAAAATGCAAGCGATTTCTAGCATTAAATGATCATGAATAATGAAGTGTTGAAAAATATTTGTCTAATTTTATTTCATTTTTTTTTTTTAATTACTCTAATGGAATAATGAAATAAATATAATGGTATTTAAATAAATTTCTTCCATAAAGGAGAAATCGCACAAAAAGTGTATGTTTGTATTGACGCTGGTGGAAAGTGGTTGAATATGGAAAGAAATTTATAATTTACATCTGACAAGAAAAACCGCTTTAATGCGTTTTTGATGAAAGAAGGTCAACAAGCAAAATCTATTTAAAAGTAATTACGTATGGAAATGTTTTTTTTTTTCTAAAGTGTGTTGCAGAAAATTTTGTTCTTAACTAGGTGCGTTTAGAAAAAAATAAATATGAACAACTCGAATAATTTCTGAACACCTATTGTACACAGGTTACCACAACTTTCTTCTGCTCATCCGCTTTTAGGAAAATTGAACTAAATTTCATTAAAAAAATCCGATATAATTTTTTCGAGTTTGGCATAAAATCAATATATCGCACCTAAAATGGTTAAAGCGCTAACTGACATTTCACAGTAACACAACATGATGAAATTAAAAAAAATTAAAAAAAATTTGATTTTGAATTATTTGTGATTTAGGACCATTTGCGTTTTAGGTAACGTCATATTTATATACAAAACAGATCGTTTTTCTATTACACTCGGAATTGATATAAATATTTTAATTTTAGTTTTTCTTAGTATTTTTTAATAATAATATTTCGTAAGTTGTGATTGTGAATACATACATACATACATACATACATACATAGATGCAAAAAAGTCAACTACAATAACCATGTTCAACTGTAAAGAAATTAGTAATTAGTTAAGCTAAAGACAAAAACAAACTAAACTTCTACTACAAAACTAAAGTCACTCACTTAAAAAGTTTAACTACAACACACACCTATTCATACGTACGTACATATGTATAAATATATGTATATGTGTCTATGTAAAACGTATCATGCTATTTTGTGGCAGCAGCAAAAATTAAAATAAGCGGCAGTGCTGTAATTTACTATTTGCTAATTACACAGTAATGTGCGTTCGTTAAAAAAGAAAAAAATTGCCACCTCCTAACATTAAATACACATCCAAATGCACTAATACAAATACAAAGAATTGAACGAACGATTCATTGACTGGCTGAGTCAAGTAAGCAAATACAAAACTGTAGTGAAGATGTGGCATAAGGTGCATAAGCTTTTTCCTTCTATTATATTGTCTTTTTTTTTTTTTTTTTTGCCTACCCAGCCAGCAAAATAGTTCGACATTGTATGAGTGAGACATAGAACATAACACTTAGTTTTACTTAGACCATTCTAGGAGGTTCAATAACCATCATCATATGACGATATTGTCAGTATTATCCACTTTTTGGTCTACGGTAATCTTTAAACAAAAATAATTTCTACTTCTTGCATTGTCTTTCAACAATATCAGCGACTAAGTCGGTGTGGGTGGGACACAGTATTTAATATCACAACCGCAATAAGAGCAATAACTACTACATTCGACGTACAACTTATATACTTTTCGTTTTGTTTCTATCCAATATACAATTACCTCAATACAAGTACATCTATGTACATACATTTATTGGGTATAAACTGCTAATTGTTAGAGGCAGATTTCACAACTGTTAATGATGGTGGGGAATGTGAAAAAGTCCAGGAGAGACTTTAACAAGAACACAAATCTCTTATTTTTTATAATGATAACTTGGTTTCGAACTAAAAAAAGGTATTGAAATACAATTGCTATTATACACCTGTGTATTGTGTGTTATGTACTTGGTTCGGATTTTTTTGTTTTTTAAAATTCAGCAGCAGCAAAATTCGATTTAGTTTTTGGTCAATATGTTAATTTATTTATCTCAGCAGGACATCACGTACGCAAACGCAGACATAGTAATTTAGTCAATATATCTCTTAAAATGTATGATATTGATAGAAATTGTTCTTAAGGCTGCTGCCATTGTTGATGGTGGAAAGGATGATAGTGATATGCAGATTAAATTTAATGCCTTTCTTCGCTGCATGCATAAATTTCCTTTTTTTTCGATTGTCATTTTCAATGCTGTACACACATGTATACACTTGCATCTGAAGTATTTTTTTATTTGCATTAATTTTATTTATAACTAACTAACCCGGTACGCTTCGCTACACCCACCAGGAAATTTTTATTGTTTTATTTATATTTATACGCAATTATTTTATATATCTATGTGTAGTTTTAATTTTTATAGCTTAATTCCATTTTTGAACGCAACTTATTGATATTTTACTATATTTTTTAGATTTTCAGAATTCAGTTAAAGTCTGATTAAAATTTTTAAAACTCTCCTACTACAATTACGTATAAATAGTTTCGATGAAAACTCATAACATACAAACACACATTTCCTCCTTATTAGATTAGTATAGAAGTATAGATTGAGTTTATTTATGTCTTAGTTTCACTATTTTACTGATTTATGGAAAATTTGCATATGAGTCTATACTAAAGGGTGTTTTTTTAAGCCCGATAGAACTTTAAATTGTAAAAAATAACACAAAAAATTAAATTGTAATCAAAATTTTTTTTTTATTCGAAAGATCAATACGTGACATTAACATTTGAAAATGATTTCGGGCATATGGGCACCGCGGCTGTTCTTGACGAAGCGCATTCTGGACGTCCAATTTTATCGCAAAATTGTGTTCAGCGATGAGGCGCATTTTTGGCTTAACGGGTTTGTTAAAAGGCAAAATTGCCGCATATGGAGCGAGACCAATCCACAAGAGACCCTACAGACTCCATTACATCCAGAAAAATGCACCGTTTGGTGCGGTTTTCACGCTGGTGGCATCATCGGACGTTATTTCTTCAAAAATGAGGCCGGAGCTCGCGTTACGGTCAATGGAGATCGTTACCGCACCATGATCAATGACTTTTTGTTTGAAAATATGGATGACATTGATCCGGAGGAGATGTGGTTTTAACAGGATGGCGCTACGTGCCATACGGCGAACGCAACCATCGACTTATTGAAATCAAAATTTGGCGATAAGTTGATTTCGAGAAATGGACCTGTCAATTGGCCTCCAAGGTCGTGCGATTTGACACCTCTCGATTATTTCCTGTGGGGCTACGTGAAGTCACTGGTTTATGCTGATAAACCAGCAACAATTGACGCCTTGGAGGCCAGCATTGTTCGTGTTATTCGTGACGTACGGCCAGCAGTGCTCGAAAAAGTGGCCCAAAATTGGACGTCCAGAATGCGCTTCGTCAAGAACAGCCGCGGTGCCCATATGCCCGAAATCATTTTCAAATGTTAATGTCACGTATTGATCTTTCGAATAAAAAAAAATTTTTGATTACAATTTAATTTTTTGTGTTATTTTTTACAATTTCAAGTTCTATCGGGCTTAAAAAAACACCCTTTAGTGTTTGTGAATGTACTCAGATATAAGTACGTACTAAGATATGGGGTGCTTTTAAAAACTGATTTAAAAAAAAAAATTGTAGTTTATGGGGTCGAATATGAATATTGTAGAGTTTTCACACTAAATGACAAAACTTTATGTAGTAATTCTTATAACAATTTTTAAAATATTTTCTTAAAATTATAAAAAATATCGATGCATTAAAATAAACAAATTAGTATATGTGAAAAATTACTAAGCAATAAACAAATAAGAATTAATTAAAAAATATCGTTAAAACAACAAACATCCCTCGTTTTTATTTAAAGCAGTTTTTTAAAACAAATGATGCAATTTATTTATTAATTAATTTATCTGATTAACGCATTATAGCATAATAATTTGTTTATTTATAGTTATCACACATTTACCTGAACTATATTTAACGCTTAATAACATACATAAACTCAATTATTCGAACATGTTGTTTCGTCAATCATATGTATGTATGTGCTAAATATTTCTTAGCTTAATAGGTATTTCTCTTTTTCAACACTAATCACCAATTAACTTCTAGTGGGGAACAGCGCCAGTTATGTTTACTTTTTATAAACAAAATCTACTTTACATCAACTTAAAACGCAGTCAATAGAGCTTGAATCCGTTTTAATTAATTTTGGTAGAAGCGAATATTAGACATTTTTCAGGTCATCTTATAGACAGGCGCAACAAATTTTGTAACTCTAGTCCGGGTTTTGGTCATTTTTGTAAACAAGGTTAAAATTAGCAATAGGTATGATAAATAAAACATTAAATGCTGTTTCAAAATCGATAAAAATAAGAACAATTTAATTTCATATGTTCTGAAAAAATTAAAATTTTTCCCGTAATCAATTCAAAATTTTTCGCTTTCAGAATAAAAATTATATATTAATTTTTTTTAACAAAAATGTTTTGTTGATTATTTTGCTACAAAATTATAATAGAAAAAGTTTTTATTTTTTTAACTTTGTAGAAGTAAAACTTTCCCTTTGCTCAATTTTACTTGCTTAACGTTGAACAATACAACAGATACAACAGAATATGTGTTTACAAGTAAATAAACCAAAACTGTATTTTATTAGACAATACAAAATACAAATGACTATGAATTGAACAATTATTCTTTATTGTTTGATGTTCTTTCGTAGTTCAGTCATTTTTAAAAGATAAAATAATGGAAAATCGTTGAAGAAATCCAAAAAAAAAATTTATTTCAAACAAGTAAGGCAATTGTAACTTAATTGTTGATTTTATATTAGCTTGACTTTTATTATAACAAAAAAAAAAAAATTTAACAGATTCAGAAATTCAACAAACAAAACGGTTCAAATAGCGTCTAGTGTAAAAAGTCAGAAGCAACAGTATATAACAACAATTTAAAGAAAGAATTAAAACAAATGTTTAAATTTTTAATTTATTTGATTACGCCCACTCTGCAATTTGAAACGTTTTTGCAAATATTGAATGTTAATTTTTACATTAAACTTTGATGGGATAAAGTTAATTAGTTGTTCACTAACAATCGGTAGAGGTAAGTAAAAACACATTTTTTTTTGTGAAGCTTAGAGAATCAAAATCGATATCTATACGAGCTTTGATTATTCCTTTCTTGAAATTGCGAACAAAATTGTATAAAACCACAAAATGGTGCTCAAAGTAAAAACTACAGACTTTTTAACAGTTTTATCTCCGGCAGGAATAAGAAAAGTTCGCAGAATTTCGTCAGACTCAATCTTCTTGGTATCAAAATAAAAATAGGATGCTTTTTACCCATGAGAAAAAGTTTAACTGGAGGACTCTGAATCGCTATGAGATTAGAGAAGGCACTTTTATGGTGTGGGGTACACAATACACTTGAACTGGAAATGTGATTGGAGAAATCTCCGCTTACTTTGGTTTATGCAAAATGCAATTTTTTAACTGAAAAAAAGAGTTAATTTCAATACAAAATATTCGTATTTACGGTTGTCCACCTTGTTCTACTGACTTTAACATTTCGGAAAACTGTATTTGAAATAGGAAAAACATTTAAAGACAGGCAGTCATTTAAAAGCGCCATTAAGGACTCCTGGAGAGAGATATAATGCGACTAACTAAAGCCACTATCTGATAAAATATTACAGACAATTAAAATGTATAAAAAATATTTCTTGTAAAAAATGCAATAAATGTTTTTTACTTTAAGTAAGTCTAATCCAATGAACAAATAAACAAAGCATTTTTAATTTTAAGAAAATTATACCGTTGAGTCTAATTTTTTAATTTAAAGTTTTTTAAATCAAACCTTGTTGTTACAATCTCAATAAAAAGTTGATATTTTTTTTAATGCCTTTGCCGGCAATGGACCGATCAAACTAATAGTTTCTATTTATATCTTAAAGTGATATTCAACAAACGGATCAAGAAATTATCTGGGAGCTGCAAAATCTGACTTTGTGTGAAAAAAAACATAAGAAAAAAACAGAGGCAATCGTGTTCATTCGCTCGTTATGTGCTCACATTACCGATTTTCAATACTAAAATTTACCAAAGCATATCTGATAAATTGATATCATATAAGAGCCCAAAGTAAACGTGGGGCTTCAAATGCATAATGCAAAATATATACACTTTATAGGGTCTCAAATGAATATTGTAGAAATTACAAACTGAGTGACAAACTGTTACACTCTTGTGTGAAGGAAAAGAAAAGTTTTTTATCTAAGACTAACAGTGTAGTTTTGGTTAGATTTTTTGTAAGAAAAAAACTGAAAAATTTAAACTTTAATCTATTTATCTAATTTTATTTACGTCATTATTATCAAAAACATGCGAATATTCGCAACTGATTCGTTACATCACTAACTCATACACAATATGTGCTAATGACCCATTCAACGACATACAATTGATGTCTTTTTTGCAGTTTTTCCAACAATATAAAGAAAGATTTCCACGTTGGTATTGTGTTGCTGTTGCTGCATTTTGTTAATAATAATTTCAGCACATGACTTTATGATTCATCATTAGTTTCACATATAAATACCTGTTTTTGTTTTTTTGTTTTAATGTGCTTTTAACCACAGCATAACAACTGGTGAACAACAGTGCAAAGATTAATTTAATACGGCTATGAACATTTTCATTTATTATTATTATTATATTTTTTAATTTATACTACTTTGGCTCCACCTTTCCCTCTCACCTATTTTGTGAAGTGTACAAAGAGACATAATGACGCCTAATATAATGAGCCAATTCAAAAAATAATAGTCATACATACGTAGTGGAAAATTATTATTTGTAAAGTCTTAAACCACTTGTTACTAATTTTGCGTGCTTTAAGTCAACACACATTGGCTATAAATCAACTGCTAGATTTGATGATTGGTGGAAGACTTGAAAAATGTTTTTAAACATTTCTTACACCCAATTCAGAAGATTATTCAAAAACGTGGATTTTTTTATTCTCTTTTCATTTATACGATGATCATTTTTTTATGACATTTTTTGCAATCTTCTTACTTATAATCGGTTAATCTTCTTTACTTGCTCGCTCGTATTTAGAAAAATATTAAAATTTTGAATTTAAATATAGATAGAAATTTTTTCCATTTAGTCTTTTATTTAAAAAAAAATTGAACTTTTTTATCTTTTTTAATAGATTTTCCGCTTTTAATTTCTTTAAAAATTATAATAAAAGAAGGCAAATGAGTGCAAAGAGATATACAAAAAAAAAATTTCAAGAACGGAAAGCAAAACGTTTTTTATACTACTCTTTCTTCTCTGCCCTTCTAGTAAATAAAAAAAAAACAAAAAAAAATCGTCGCGACATTTTAAATTATCTACACGATGATTCGGGTTTTACAATGTCAATATTTTCTTATAAGATATTTATTAAATACTTTAGATAACAAAAGCAATCCATCAATATAAATATTATTATTTGTTTGTCCTGACATTTGTAGCACCCCTTAATATGAAGTGGATCACAAGTTTTTTATTCGTTCGTTTATGTTTAAAATCAAACATACTACAATTCTAAGAATACTCCGCGAAAAAAAAAGGAACGAGTTTTTTTAGTTGTGTCGAGTGTAATTTAGCGAAATCTTACGCTGCTTGTCATAATCGAAAGTTTTCCGATAAGAGTACATTATTAGCATTTAATGAAAAATTTTAAATTCTCATTTCTTATTGTACATGTGTTCTGTTTTAAAAGTTATACTATGTTCACACACGCGCCATAATTGTCAATTTTTAATATTATCGCAATTAAAGGCCTTATTGAGCTCAATTTACCATACTAAAAATTATTTTTAAATTGAGCAATATATACTTAATTGTTTCACTTATGATTTTAAACTCTAAATACAACTCTTGAGAAGTATGTTCAGTGAGAAGAAAATTCTATAGGTGGCATTTCTAATATCATCATGAATCGCTATTGAAATTCAGCACAATCGTCCCACAACTTTCTTAGATATGAGCAAATAAACACGACTGCCTCTGTTTTTCCCCATATTTTAACCACCAAAATTAAAAATTTTCAGCCATAAAATAATTTACAGGTACCTTTGCTACTATTTGTAGATATAATATGGCTCTAGAGATATTTGTGAAAAATTTCGGATAAAGCGGGCTCTAATCGGTAAAGTTATAGGCACAAAATTTTTTTTTTAAATATATATTCCAAAAATTTACAAAGGAAAATAATTTTTTTTAGCTTCTAGACAACCGAGAGAATCAATATTGGTATCATCTGAAAGGACTTGACTAGCGCAATATAAACACTATAAAAAAATTAAAATTTATGTTGGTCGCCACTACAAAATGGCGGACAATAAATTTATATATGAGTCAACTCTGGTATTTTAAAATGTAACTCCCTGAACACCCTCAATATTGGTATCAACTACCAACCACTAGAATACAGTAAATTATTAAAAAAAACTAAAATCCAAGATGGCATATAAAACAAAACGGCGGATCAAATTTTTTAAACCCCATCAAAATGGACACGGCCGAAAATAGCACTCTCACTTGTTTTAATTAAAAAAGATACATTTTACGCAAAGTAACTTATTTTGTTGTGTATTTTTTTATATAATTAAATGTATCTATCAAATATTAATTAAAACTAGTATGTTCCATTCGTCCGTAATATAGTTGTAAATGATTTTTAAGCTAAAAATATAACTTTATTTTAACAATTTAATTTTATGTTTAGATCAACTATGCACTTTCCGAAAGTGCATCCAATAAAAGTTTAAAACTCGGAACTCAAAAACCTACGGAAGGAAACACGCAGGGCTTTTAAGAAGTCCTATCAAAGCAAATCGTGGCAGCTGTACCATGTTTAGTTGAGAACTTATAAAAACGCGTAGCAGTCCGCACGAAAAGACATTTTTCACTTATCTAATCTTTTAATTATGCTGTTAGCAAGTTTTACTGCCAACAGATATTTGTTCATATACTTCTCTATGTATTATTAAAAACGAGTATGTATTGCGGTCGACCCATTTGACCGAAATCCAGCTATAATTGATTTTTTAAGCTCAAAATATAACTATTTACATTCTAACAATTTTTTTGTGTAGTTATTTAGTTCGTAAACACCAAATCTTGAAAAAAAGAAAAATTAAACAAACAGGCAAGCATCTTTAGAACGGGAGTTTAAATTATTATACTACACTCTCTTTGTTTTGTTAATTTTACCAAACAAAAAAAAACACTCTTTACAAAAACAATGTTGAATCAACATGCATTAGTTTTTTTTTTTTTTTATTGATATAACACACAATTTTAAATGCTTATAACTCCTAAAATACTGAACCAATTTTAATAGAACTGAAATTGTGCACATCTGCATCCTTTCAAATGGTATATTTTTTTTTATTAAAATCGTTTGTATAATGTGAGCATAAACTGCGTAACGAAAAATTTACTTGCCTATTAATATATAAGATATATGTACATACTTACTTATGCATACATATACATACATATGAATGTGTGTAAATTTACCTTTTTACGTTTTTCTTTTTTTCCCCCCTCCTTGCTCGGAGTTAATATAATAACAATTTTGATTTAATGAATATGAAAATAAAAAAAATATTCTCTATCATATGAATATTTACTGATGCAATTATTTGATTTAATTTCGTAAAAAAGTAGTAATTTATTAAATTGTTTTCGAAAAATAAGAAAAAATGATTAACATTTTATTACACACCTCCTCTATTCCCTCGTATAATTTTATCTTAAAATTTTGATAACGAATGTAACTCTATTCTACGCCATAATCTTAAATAAATTCTCCACTACGACAACAATCATTGAAAGCTAAAATAATGCGAAATATGAAAACCACGAAATACAATTTAAATTTAAGTTGTTGAACGTGTGTGTTGCCGATGCAAATAAAAAAAAATTGTGGCAACGAAGCAGTAGATAGAAGCAAGCAAGGTGCATATTATTACCTCAAAGGATTTATGACGCAAGAGTAGAATAAGAAAGCAGAGCTGCTTGACATGATGTGCCTGGCTTACAATATTCAAAAGTAATGTAGAGATCCAGAGTGGAAGAAAACCAAATTCAGGCAGTTCTAAACATGAATGAATGAGAAAATTAGGCTTAAGCAACAAGTTAAAATAATGGAATGCCCTCCCGGACCAACCTTAAAAACGGCCAACATATTGTTTGTCATGGGAATTTGTTTAATGCTGTGCTTTTTACTGTTGATGGTAGCTTTTGTTTTTGCATGAACATACATACATGCATACTACGATACGAAGCATCACCGTACTCGTACAAATATTCATTTATTTCAGTCATTTAATTTGCATGGGGAACGTGCAACATTGGGAATTTTTTTTATTTATTTATTTTTATTTTGGTTATTTTGAACTGAATTTATATAAAGTATTCCCAGATTCTGCAAAATACTATGAGTAAAGTAAGAGTTTATAAGAAGATGGCAAAAACTAAAGAGAATTAAAATAAAACAAGAGTCAGCAGCATTATTATTATCACAAATAACAGCAAAAATAACATGTTGTATATATAAACTCAAACATTGCACAAAGATAAATATGCTATTGTAAAATTCAGTGCACTAAATGCAATGCACAATGGGACAACAATAACTATTTTAAAAATTTGCTTTATTTTTAAAAGTGTATACATAAATACGTAAGGCAAAAATATTTGGTTTATGCTACAAATCTACGGAAATTTTATATAAAATTCCGATGAATATTTCTCAAAAATATATTTAAAATTTATCTATAATCTTTCCGACCTAATAATGTAAAAATATTTATTTCTAATACTGGCTCAAGGTCAAGTCACTTAATTGAAATTTAAAAATAAAGCCCCTAATACGTTTCATTAAATTAAATTTGTGAAATTTTTATTTTTTCAATATTTCCGAGCCCCATTGTACATTAAAATTCATATAAATAGTTTGAATAAATAACAATTTCCATTGCTCTAAAAAAATTCAGTTATGTGTTGTTAACTTAATGTTTAGGAGAGAAAAAACTATTTTTTTCTTTTCTAACTTTGTAATACAGTGAGACCTTGATTATCCGTAACGGTCGGTACCGGAAGCCTTTTAGAAAATCAATTTTCCCGGTTAATTGAATAACAGTTTTGAATAGTTTTTTATATGTACTTTTGTATTAATAAATGGATGAATATTTATGTAGTAACACAATCAATTTTATTTTATTGTAAACTTTCGTTTACAAGTTTTTCTTGGATGCAGCAAACTTGGATTTTATCTTGTTCTGCAAAAGCCAGGGATCTCCAACAAGGCCCAACACTGTACTGGATGCAAGTATTGCTTCGTTTATAATTATTTTTTAAACAATTAAATCAGATTCTTCCGAGATATTTCTTCGCTCAAGTTCATCAGAATTATCGAACCATACAGCACAACTTAGCCAAGTTTCTATATCCTTAGTGGTTAAATCGTCCGAAATATTTATTGCCTGTGTTATATTATCGAGTGAATTCATTATTTTAATGTCTGTAATAAGAATGAAAACATTTTTTTTTCATATGTACGTATGTATGTACAGATATGTTTCTGGCTCATCGTATGAAAGCAAGGAAATCACCATTTTGATTTTGTTCACGTTGCATTCAAAAGTTTTTTAAAAAATATAGATAATAATGAAATCGAAATAAAAAAACAACATTCTTTTTTTCCCAGATAACAAATGTTGCCGGGTTATCGAATCACGAATAATCAAGGCCTCACTGTATTACACATACCCACTATTGTTTATTTTTGAACCAAAAAAGGCATCCTCACGCAGTTCGGTCGATATATGCATGACCAATAAAGGTTAAAAATGGATAACCGATCACTTTGGAGCAGCGACGAAAAGCAAAATATAAAAAGTAAAATTTTCTATTGGAGATTAAATATTGTCTCGCGGTAACGAGTATACGATACTATAAAAATAGAAGTATTACAATGAAAACATTTATTTAGTTGTGAAATCAGACAAACAGACAGGAAAACAAAAAGATTATTTATTGAGTCTTAATCGATTACTAATAAATACTAGCTTGAACTCGGAACAGTCCCACACAATTTTTTGTTATTCCTAAAACTCGCTGGATCAAGAAAAGCAACCCTCAATTGGATAGTAATTTTTTTTTGTTTTGCTGCATGCATTTGGTTTGCGTATGTGTTAGTAACAATTTTAATCGCTTATAAATACTGCACCAATTTTAATAGAATTGAGATTTTTTGATATTTGTGATTTTGCTACAAAATTTAAATAAATATGGCCAAATGTTTAATTTCAAAGAAATAAACTAAAAAAATTTGAATCGTGTCCTTGTTTTTTTTTTTTTTTTTTAACAAGTCATTTTTATTAATCGTCGAGTTTTATATTAGTAAAATATTTTCTTCGACCCTAAGTCCATAGTGCCTGCCCATGAATGCAGTTATTTATTTATTTTAGTTTTTAACTTTATGTTATTGGAAGAGTTTGAAAAAGAAATAATAAAGTTTTTTTTTTAACAAATCGCTTGCACTCGTTTTCCTTTTACGCTTTGAAAGCCTATCATTATGATTATGACGAATATTGCTTTTAAAATGAAGGTTGGTACATGGCGTTTGTTGTTACTTTTGCTCTCATTGTTGACGTTGTTCATCCATAGATGGCCGGGTGACTGCTTTGCATTTGAAGACCACTATTTGTAATATTGAACAACGTTACCATGTATTTTAGTTCTTTTGACCGTCTTTTTGTTTGTCACTTTGTTGTTTTTTCATCGCGTTTGAATTCGTGTTTCAAATGATTGGATTTCATTCTTATACTTAGTTTGCTGTTGTTAAATTAACGAAAAATTTAGCTTTGCTAGTCAAAAGTTTACCCCTTTCGCAGATGTTGATGCTATTTTGCATTAACCTTATACAACAGAAGCTAATATTTACGTACGATCACAGGTTGCTTCCAATGCTGCTGCTGATGATGATGATGAGAAAGATGACGTCGACGGAGATTCAGACGTCTGAAACATGTGACGATCTTCTTTTGTGCTTTAATTTGGTTGTATTTATTTGGGATTTTTTTTTTTAAGAAAGAGTACGTGCACTTGTAGCGAAGGCGTGTTATATTGCAAAAACAAAAAAAAAATTTTAAAAACAATACTCCATCCATCGACAACAAAAAAACTTCTAGTAACGAGTTAGAGCGCTATATTCGGCTGTAACGAATTTTTTATAATCACCCACCAATAAGGAAGACAATAAAGGCCTTATATGGGGTAGTAAGAAAAGTAGGTAGTGCCACGCCCATATAAAACATTATTTTCAACTTTTTCTACTAAAACTTTTCACAAATCGAATTAACGAGTTGAATACGAGCGTATTTCAACAAAATTTTGTCGACAGATAGATAACAACCGAGATTGATAATACAAAGAATACTTTTTATGGCAGTAATAATTTAAAGCTGAGTTATAGCTTTGAACGTAAAACATGTTAATAATAAAATCCAAGACGGCAGCATTTTCTAAGCGAACCAACCCATTAACCATCGTCAAAGCTTTTGTTAACACAAAAATGTTTTTACGTAAAAAATTAGCAATGTGGATCCTGATTAATATCCAGATTTATTAAATGCATATACGCACATGACAAAAGGTAAATAGAAAAGAAATTGCACTAACAACAATATGAAAATATATTTTATAATAAATACAATATTCGTATGAATAATCGTGGGACCAGAAACGCTCTCCGTGTTCAACTTAGTATGTAATTAATATTAATATTGGAAGTACCCCTTTTCTGTATCCAATTTTGATATTATTTTACGTAATTATATTCATTTAAAATCTATGCCTTTATCTATATGTGGCAGCGCATAGAGAAAGGGACCTAAGGGTGAAAACAGGTTTTGTTCAGTAGAGCCATATTAAATGATTAAATGATTTTTCTATTTTTTTAAATTGTTTATAATGTTTGGGGCATGGGATCGGTCTCATTCGATGATCAGATGTTGTCCACCTCAAAAAAAAAAAAAGTGAAAATTGTTTTTTTACCCTTAGGTCCCTCTTTCTATATACGCTGTCACATATATGTAAATATATAAAAATGAATGTTTGTCTGTATAGAATCTTAAACTATGCATTTGATCATGTGATGATGATCTTTAGCAAAGTTATTGTGCATGAGGCCACCAAGGTTTCTAAATTGGTGTAACCAATTTTCGACAGATGGCGGATTGACAGTTCATGCTGATTTGTATTGAATCGAAAACAGCTCAAAATAAACTGACAATATTGTGCGTATTTATGAATTTGAAAGCGATTTTTGTGAATTTCATTGTGAATTAAATTATATTAATTAATTAACTAGCTGTACCCTGTACGCGTTGCTATGCCTGCAACTAAAATAAAATTGAAGGACAGCATTACACAAATATGAAATTCATATATAAAAGAAAAACAATAAAAATTTTCTGGTGGGCGTGTTATTAAATTAAGGTGACTTTGGTAATGAAATTTTAAGAATTATACATTAATGTCTATTTGTAAAATGAGGGTCCAAATTCAAATAGTATATTGTATGAGGTAAATTTCTAATCATTATTTTTTGCGTAATTCGCTGACATTAACAATTAACACAAAATAATATTTTTACCCGGTTACAAATCGACTTTTCGTTAAAGCGTTATCGCAGTGTGTTCGATGCCAAGTGGACATAATAGCATGATCTACTTTTTCATTAAAATGCATAACTTTTGGACTAACTTCCCCAATTTTAAATACAGAAATATTTCGCCAATATATTTTAGCTATATTAGATATTTGAATAGGTTTTTCGTTGGATCGCTAACGTATACTACCTATTGACAGATATCGCTAAATCGTCTTACACTCAGAAAAAGTTATACTCTGTGGGGTCTGAAACGAATATTTCAGTGTTTTACAAACAGAACGACAAAACGAATATGCGCTTCTTTTGGTGATGAGTAAACAAATGGTTTTAAGATGCATATCTGAAATTAGTTTTCAAAATCTTCGGTTTTTTTTTATAGGGGGTTCATTTAATTCTTTTCTGGTTTGATGATTGTACTCGGCTGTCGGTTGCATTATGGATTTTATATTTGCTGCTGTTATGTTGGTAGTCCCTTATATTTTTCTTGCCAACTTTTTTGTTATTGTTGTTTATGTTACGGCAAGTTACAGAATGAAGTGGCTTTAATTTTATTGAACTTTTAGCTACAGAATTTCCTCCATTGCATTTGTTCCTTTTTAAATTTTTGCTGATACATTAGAGTGATAACTTTTTTACACGTCAATGTGTAAAACTATTCTAGCTCAAAACTAAAATAATACATGCTTTAAATATGTCCAATTTAGCCAACGTATTAGGCATTAATTAATTTATACACTTTACAGTTTTTTCTTTTTAAGTTTAATGCAAGAACTCAAGAACCATAAAATCTTTGAAGCTAAAATTCTTGTCATTGTTTTAAGTGGATTCATGTTAAGATTCCATATAATTTTGGATACGATTGGAAGCGCTGTAGTCATATATTTTTCAAATTCTATATTTGTAAACGAAAACTACTCAGGTTTACTTAATTATTGATCACAATTTCCTATACAAGATTAAATCTTATAATTAAAGTAGAGGAGTGGAAAAATGGTTCAACAATAATTATAGTAAAAAAAATACAGACAAAGAATAGTAATCAATTTATAATTAATAAATATATGAATTAGAACAATTTGCAAATACAGCACTAGAAAAAATTCAAATATTCAATATATTCAATTAAATATATGCAAACCAATAAAGAAGAAAGTTTCGAAAACTATTTCTGTTAGATTAGGTAGAACAGGCAGCTGTTGTGCAGCTCACTTGGGATCATCGTATTGATCCTATTGTGATATCTGAATAAAATAGAAAAGAAAGAACCAGGATCAGACCAGACCAGAGCATCTGTCGAGAATCGAACCTGCAATCCCCAAGACTAGCAGATCAGCACACTACCGACTAGTCCACCGGGCACCCTATTTACATTGCCATTATCTTGTTGGTTCGGCGGTGAAGAATTGCAAAGACAGATACAATTAGTATAAAATTGCCATTCGGACTATGGGGTCTTTTTCGTAGTGGTCTAGCAAAACATTAATTGGCAAACAGATAGAAGACGTTTGATTATTTAATGAAGAATTTAAATTTTGAAAAATTTGCCGAGGGAGACGCCAAGGAGTAATTTAACAAAGAAAGAAGAACGATACAATTTTTAAAAACCACATTAAAACATAAAGCCATTAAGTTTACGTATACTGGCCATTAGCTAGGAATTTTGAAGAAAGTATATAAGATTAAAATAAGAAAACTTAAAATCTCTCGAACTGAATTATTTAATGTAACACATATGAATTTTAAATTTCGTAATTAAGCTTTTTCGCAAGAACTACTGGACCGCTATATATTCCATTTATATATTTTGGAACCAGCAGTGGGGTCCAGATGTTGCTAGTATTTAAAAAATCCACTTATTAACAAATTTGTATAAATGCAAGACAAGTTAAAATATTCTAAAAAGCACAGAAAAAAATTAATATAACTTTCAAATACAACGTAAATATTAATTATTAAAATTGTATTTCATTTTGCTCCAATCATCAAAATAATAACATTAAATTAAAGAAAAAAAATAATTTTAATTAAAAAAATATTGAGAAAAATATCACTGAAATCAGTACAAAAAAATTAATTAAATTTTAAAAAATTATTTTAACAAAGTTTACCACTTCTATAATTGAAATTTGGAATTAATTTTTATATAAATTATCAGAACTTTCTGAAAATAAATTTAGAAAATATACATATTTATCTAATTATTTTACATACATACATACATACATACATACATACATACATACATACATACATACATACATACATACATACATACATACATACAGGTATAATTATATTTCGACAAGTCACTGTGCTAACAATTGAACAATACTTTATTTGTTTAGTTTCCATGGTCCCTTTTAAAATTTGCGATCATCAATTTTTTGCGTGTCTGACGCATTTTGCTGCACCGCTTTCAGGTTCAAGCATTGTCATATTTAATATTTTACAGCTGTCAAATTAAGGAAAAGCAAGAACTGTGGTAGTAATGGAAAATAATATATGTTTGTGCAACAACCGCGCATTTACATCGCATGTGATAATCAGGAATAGAGTTACTTGTGTAATTTAAAGTTATAAAAATTATATAAGAAAAAGATTTAACAGAAAGTAAAATAAAATTTCATAAAAATTGCGGTGCTCTGCAGGGCTTTGCTGTCTATTTTCGATATTTGTAAAAAAAACGCAAAATGTTATACCTTAATGTTGGCACATGAATACATACATGTATACATGTGCATGTTTGTTGAATACATATAAATTTCTTTTCATTTGCTTTACGTTCAAACAATGTATTAACCTTGTGTTTCTGAATCGTATGCATGCAAGTCAGTCAGTCTGCTTAGTGATAAAAAAAAAAGATGCTAATTATGAGCGGGTGGGAACTTGAGATAAATTACTCTTGATGATGAATAATAAAATATTTTATTAAAAATATTAAGAACAACGAACAAAAAATAATAATACTTACCACAATCACCATAAAATGCAGTTACCAAAAACAAAAAAAAACGGAAAAATTTTAGATAATTCGTTTTTCCACCAACAACAACAGTTGTGAAAGAGTGTACCAATATAGAGGTTTACCATTCCATGTGTTTTGCAAATAAATATAAAATATATGTACATATTTTCTTGATATCAGTGGCTAAGTCCCCCTATACAATTTCTAGTTTCAACAAAAATTCGTTTGTTATACAAGATTTTATGTGGCTTAAACTCAATTTTAGTTCATGAACAAATTGTAAAAAATATCTCAATTAGCGGGTTTTCGAGGTTAAAATTTTGGTATCAAAATGGGTCTTTGAGCTTAATTATGAATTGGCAAAGTTAGTTGTTTACCAAGATCATACAAATTAGACCCGTAATAATCTTTTGTTGCAGCTTACGATGTCGCAAATCTAACGATGGCCTGAAATCCAACAAAATCTAACTGCTTTACATATGATCAAACATCTACTACTAATTAAAATTATTAACATCTTTTTATGAAAATTGTACAGGTTTGTGTGTCGTTTTTTTTTTTGCATCTTTAAAAGATGTTTCTATCTTAATCTATTCTGCTAAAATTTTTTCGATTATTTTGTGCCATTGCTAGAAAAGTCTACTGAGTATGAAAAAAGTTAACAGTGTCAAAATATATATGAAATGAATATAGGGATCAATACACGTAAAGCCGGCATTTTTTTTTTAATTTTTCTAATTTATTTATACTCGGCTTAACTGCACTTCTTTTAAATGTAAAAGAGCACATTCATTTACTCTTTTCTAAGGTTAATTTAAATGGTCGTAGTTGAAATTCTGTTTTAAAGAGATGTAGGGTGTACAAACCTTTTTAACCGTGATTTTTGTATATAAAAAAATCTAAAAGTATTTAAAATTTATAGAAAAAAGCAAAATTTTCGTGTTTTGCATGTACAATTATTTGCATATCTTGCAAACTAATGCACATTTAATTTTCTGTATTTGTAAATGAAATTTTATAATTTTACACTTAGGGCCGTATTCATAAAAAATATTTTAGGTTTATTAAAGGCTCATTTGACAGATGTAGTAGAGAAATTTGTCAAATATGCCTTCAATAAACCTAAAATATTTTTTATAAATAGGGCTCTTACTATTTAGAAGTACATTTAACTCAAGTTTTAGGGAAAAAAAGTAAGGCTGTGCCGAATTTTTGATACCTACTACCTGTGTTCTTTTATAGAACAAAATTTATTATTTTGTTATCAACAGCAATCGCTATGGAATAATCTATTTATGCTAAAATAAGTTTAACCTTCCTTGTTGTGTTACGTCGATTTGCTATTAATTTATTTTCTTTAATCTAGTCTTACAATGAATTATAAGGAATTTCTACTGACTCTTTTTCACTACCATGTTGAATTTTTACTAAAACTAAAAAGTAAAATTTGTCACCTAGAGTTAGTTAAAATATAATAAAAGTCTTGTGTGGGCATTACACCTCCTACTTTTGAAATAACATAATTAATGTTCGAATCCGACTTAGATAATACATTACAGATTTCTTTCTTTTTTTTTATTTTTGTCCGAAAAATAATATGAATTTAAGGTAAAGCGTAATATGGGAGATGGGCGTTAGAGTGCGCTTCTCACTTTTTTCTTGCATAATTAAATTTACCAGAAAGTTATACATGCGAAATTTCATCATCTAATATATATAAATCTGACGATTTTAAATTTCCTTAACAGTAAATTATAAGAAGTGGGTGTTAAAATGGGCGTGTCAGAGTAGTTTATACTCAAAAAATCAACTAAAATATTTCAATATAGAGTCGCTTATTCTTTCAAAACTATTGTCCATAGAGAAATTATATGAATTTATAGTAAAACATTATACGGGAGGTGGGCGTTAAAGTAGGCGTGTCACCTTAATTTTCCATTATTGAATATATACCCACACCATTTTTTGGGTGGAGGGTATAAAAAAGGTTTCAAAATTACCTACAGACGAGAATATTTTTACAGAATATTCCTCTAATTATAAGGACAATTGCTTACTGCTTAAATCATAAAAATTATTAAAGGTTTATAAAGGGTTTGAAAAAGAGATTTTCTGTGAAAATTTTATTGAGAAACCTTTCCTTCAACAAATAAAATTTTCAATATTTCAAATTTCAAATTAAAATTTTAAGTTAATTACAACCAGTATTTAGATCATACAATTATCCCATAATTGCAATACATTTTTTCGTTTATCAAAGGTTTGTTGAACACAATATGCTTACAAAATTCGATCATTTAAAAAATTGATTTTGACTTTTTGATTTTTGATTCTTGTCAACGCTCATAAATGTTTGACGACACTTGATTGAAAAGAACGGAATTCAGACAATGGAGTTTTATTGAAAAAGTTCCGAGTTATCATAATGTTTAAAAAATTTAAAAACTATTAAATTGAATTATTTTTTATTTAATTTTAAATTTTAAATTTTTGGGAGGTTAAGACATTATTACAATACGACACTAAGGACTTCTTGTCAATGCGCTCATTATGAAATATTAAATTGCTTCCTAAAACAATCATGTAATTTTGTTTTGCATGAAATAAGAGGAAATTCGCAATTTTACACATACACACATACACACAAACATACATACATGCAAACATATTTATTATAGTTTCCAACTACAACTTATAATTTGAAATAATTTGCTCCAATTGCCCAAATTGTCTTAATATTCAAAGTATAACATATTAAAGATAATAAAGTAAAACGTGATACTTCATATTTAATGGCTACCAACAAAATTTGCCTATAAAAGCCAGAAAATATCGGTGAAAGACCTTCGACTTTATAACAAATTGACATCAAGATTTTGAGCCAAAATTGAAAAGAAAAAAAATAACAAAACCAACATACACACACGCATTATAAAGTAACTGAAAAATAAAAGTCAAATAGCAGCAGCAGATGCAGAAATAAAAGGCACAAAATACAAATTATAATCATAAATAATATTTGACATAGACATCTGTACAATAGTGATATTGACCAGAAACAAACTGGGAGCAGGTAGAGTGCAAAACATTTAAATCACACATCGCAGAATGAGAAAACTATAAAAAAAGGATGCCTTATTTTGAGAATGTACGAGTTTGTATGTTAATTACGAAACGATTGGGTTAAGTGTGAAACCCTATCATTAGCATTTCCGCTTTTTATTATAAATAAGAAAATCACAGGAATATTGTCAGAAAAGGCAACCAATTTTTCCATTAAAACTTTTAACTTAAACAAAAATGAACAACCAGCAAAGTCATCATATTCATACTGCATAAACATCAGATTTTGAATATAAACACAACAGAACCTTTAATCTTAATTATACTTAATATAATTTAAAGTAAAACAAAATTTTTGTTCACTTCTGTAGAAGAGAAGCCAGTCATAAGAGAATCAGCTTGTAAGTTTGTATTTCCTTATAAAACCACAACCGTCTATAGAGCTCTACAACTTTGTGATGAAAGTGTCTTGTCATACCCGTTAATTAATTTAACTAAAGAATCCTGGTTGTTTTCTTCAACGGAACTTATAGTCAAAACAGGAGTTTATTTCAAAAACAAATTTTTATCTTTTTTTTTGTTTTTTTATTTCAATATTAAAACATCGTAAATTGCCCACAATTTAAGAAGAACAATAAATATTTAGGGTTTTTCGGTTTTTCGTTCATCAAGAAAGGCGCCTAAATTAGCGATATAAACACTCGTGGAAATTATGTTAGTAGAATTAGTTATTGGGTTTTTAAGAACCACAGCAACATGCCTAAAATATACAATACCAGGGATGCAAAATTAAATTTTAAAAATTTCACAAAAATTCAAGTTTTTTTTTTTATTTAAAAATTAACTAAAAACGCAAATAAAAGTTCATTTGTACTTATGGATGAATACTTATTCGCAAGTAAAAATCTCAACAAATAAATATAAAATGAAAAAGTCTTTAAGCCTTTTTGTAGTATTTGTGAAAATGTGTTTTTGTATGTGTTACGCACAGTCCTTGTAACACATACAAACATATTTACATGAATCCTACCACAAAACTTCATAAGTAGTTTGAGAAATGGATGGTGCCCTTAACAATATTAATGTTTAATTTAAGTTCACCAATCAACTATTATTTGTTGAGATCTTACTATTAATGTATCATTTAGCAGCACATATTAGATGTCTTTAATTGGTCTAGTTTTGAGATATTCGAATTCTTAAAAAGGCAAAGAGTATCGGTTGTGAGTACCGCAATTGTTGCCAATCGCATAGTTTAGTTGTGATAGTAGAATTTTACGGTTATATCTACAGAATTTCGTTTCGGAATATAAATAAATATATAGATGTAGTCAGCACTAATAAATTATGATTCTTGCAATAGAAATTTTATAATCACAAATGAAAACTTCGAATGCAGGAACTGAACCATTCGATTGGCAATGAATGTGATTTTCTGTTTTCTGGGTGTATGTAGTGCTAAATTAGTCTTTTGACTTTCCAATAGTGCTAAAAAACATCTAACCAACCTCATACATATTTATATTATACAAATAGTCGTTCGCAAATTATTGTGCGTAAATACCGCATAATACCAAACCCTGAGATACAACTGTTCTTCGGTATCTGTCGCTATGTGTGACCAATTTGTTGTTATAATTAATAGTTTAAAGACGTGACTGGATGATTATTGAATCATATAAAGATTTATAAAGTACATACACTTTGTGGTTTTGAGCGAATATTCTGATATTCTGTCAAACCAATTGACAAACTGAACATAATTCATTGCACTGAAGCTTATCGAGAATCTCATTATTATAATATCCTGCTTTTCTACTTATACATTCTTCATTTTGGATAATTTTTTTTTTTCTATTCTTCAAACGAACTACTACTAAATGAAGAACATAGAAAATCCAAATTCACTTTTAAGTTAGTCCAGATGCTCTAAATGTTACATACTTTACCAGAAAATTACAAATTTAGAAATTTATATTCCCAAATTCTAAAACATAAAGATATTTAGCACAAGGTGCTCTATTAACATTATCTACTCTGTGTAGAAAGAACTGCTTAAAAACTTTTCTTCATAATCAAAGTAGTGGCAAGATCTTAAAGAACAAGAAGATGATTAATTTTCAACGGGAAGACAATTAGGACAGAATAAAATACATATAAACAAAAACTCTCAATGGTTAAAATAATAAAAATCAAATCTTAATTCAAACATCCTTTTTATCCACATTTGAAACACATTTATACACTTTATAGACTACATTTGAATCATAAACCACTCTAACGCTAACGGTTAAATAGTGTTTTCTGTAGGTCAAACAGCTAAAACACCGAAACCATAAAACTGACATCAACAATCAAAAAAGTTTAACTGGCTGGTTATGCACCAGTCTTTCATTGTTTTAATTTGATAATTTTATTTTTAATTCCCTCCTTTGTCTGCTGTTAAGGAAAGCTTATGTTAAGATCAAAAAGCATCAGCCGGCCTTCAATGAAAATAGCTTCTGTGAATCCTGAAACTTTGTTTATGCTATTGTATTATTATATTTCTAAACATATTTTGTAGCTCTTTCCAAAATACCTGGTAATAATGTTTTTAAAGAAGTTTAAAAAAGTGTACGATGAAATAAATGAGGAAGTAGGTGTCGATTTTCAAGATTTTATTACCATCTATTGCTGATTTGCATTTAGCCAATAAATATATGAAGTTTTAAAAAAAATTGTTGTTAAACAAAACAAACAAAATGTGTGTTTGTATATGTCTCACTATGTCCTTTTAGGAGTTAAAAAAATACTAAAATTGATGCGTTGTTTTAGCTAAAATCGGATCACATTGCTGATACCGACAACCAACATTTGTGTTGTTTTCATTCATTTTCATGATATATTTTAATGTTATTAATTGATTTTGTGTCGTTTTTTATACAAATTCTTTTTTTAAATCTTTTTTCTAGCGTCCGTACTTACATTTGTTCTTTCCTAGTTCAATATAATTATCCAAAGCCATCCATTATTATTTCGCTTAGGCGAGTTTAAAGATAAAATAACGAAAATTGGTGCTTTGTGTTCATCATTCATGTATGTATACAACACCACCAGGAATAATCCCATGTACACAGAAGCAAATGTTTAAGTTAAGATTTCTTTAATTAATTTGACTTCCTTTTTTTTCCAATTTAAATTTTATTTTTAATTAATTTTTATTAAGTCGATATTATCCGTTTGATATCAGTCATTTTGCTTATTTTTAATCAAATTGGAGGCTTCCCCAAATGACGGATAGCGGATGTATTGTACGGAGTCTGAACACTTTAAAGATGTAAAAAAAATTAATGTGCATACAATTTCTGGCCCTAGTGGCTTTTAAACCTCCTCGCGGACGATAAATAAAAATAATAAGAAGGAGGTTTCCCAAAAAAAAACCAAATATATAAATAGAAGAAAATAAAGTCACGGTGTAGAATCTAATAAAATCAGTGCAGGTGGCTAAGAAGGTGAGTAAACAAGGCTCGAACCGTCGAGTAAGAAAGCAATTTCGGTGGTGGACAACTTGGCTTCATTATAATTTTATACCCTTCACACAAAATTGTAAAATTTTACAATATTCATTTTCGACCCCATAAACTACAACAAACTAAAACAAAAGCTGGCGATTGCTACTACATACTTGTGATGGTACTAACTGCGTAAAGGGTATATAAGATTCGATACATTCGCATTTAGGACTCTTACTTGTCAAGTGGTGGTACTTTATATGACCGCGCCTTGATTTCAACACTAGAAAAAAGCAGAATAATTTATTTCAATTGCATTTTTTTATATATCTTCTTTACCTTCTGTTACCTTCTTTTATATTGCGTATGGGAAAAGAATGATTTACCTTCCAAATTGTGAGTAGTGAAGAGCTGAAAGTACTTAATTGCTTCATTACTTACAACTTGACAGCTAAACTTATTATTTTAAGACGGCATTGTCAATGGTGGCAGGTCCTTACCGTGCTGCCGTACTAACAGGGACTTTAATCAGTTTTTACTTTTAAGTATTTAAATAAGTACATACATAATTTAAATAACCTAAATCACCCATTAATTGTAAAGACTTAATGTCGCTCAACTTTCTTAAAGGCGAAAAATCGTTTTGTTTGTTCTTCGATACGTTAATTTAAAATTTAAAAAATCAGTGATAATCTCTAAGACATTAATGAAGTGTGTTAAACGAATGTAGAATTATAAAAAGTTATTTAAGTAAATAGCTTCTAGCAAACATCGCAAAAGAAATTGTAAAGTGCACCTACATGTATGTGTATATAAGACTACTTTTGTCTGACAAATAAGTTCTTATACATATGTATGTATGTATGTATGTATGTATGTATGTATGTATGTATGTATGTATGTATGTATATCATATTATTGATTAAGTCATTATTAAAATACTTCTTAGTAAGCGTACGGTAATTGAAAAGTCTGCAATTACCGTAAGTTATTTCCTAGTTTTTGATACGATTTCAGTACTTTTATTGCATCATCTAGTAATGATAGTTCTGGCTGGGGCCTAATAATATTAAGAAAATCAGTTATTTCAAGAAAAGTATAAAATTGGCTTTGTAGGGTTGGATTTATTTTGTAAATCTTATCGCTTCATTTTTATTTGTAAGAATTATTTAACTCGAAGTGGTAAACTTGATCAAAAAAATATTTGTACATATTTCAGAACAACCAACATTTAATACTAATGTATTTTGATGAGATGGGATAATGTTGTTGAATGCTGATCAGTCGGATGATTAGTTTTTTTATATTGTATTTTATTGAAGGAGGAGATTCCGATGAATTATGTTTCATTCAATGCTTGCTTCACACTCTGCTGCACCAAGCAACTGCGCAAAAGCACAACATGTGATCATTTTGGAAAACAATACAAAGCGCTCTCTTATGTTTGATCCAATGCTCAGAAGATGAAGCACTATAAGTAAATACCATAAAAAAACGAAGGCAATACAGGGAGCTCCGCCCTGCAGGCAAATCTATATCCATATTTGTAAAATTTTCAAAAGCATCCTTTTCTCATTTTGTTTCGGCTATTTTATGTTTTGCATGCCCTTAATAACAATATTTTTTTTTTCAGTATTTATTTAAAAAACTTATATTAAAATACAGATGCATGTATGTGTGTCCTGTGTATGCATGCTTGTGCGGTTCTTTTTTCCCATGCAACTTGCCCCAAGGCGTTCAGACTTTAAATGTGGGAGCTTTTTCGTAGTATTTTTTGTTTTCAACATAATTCTTTAGAAAATTAATTTTAATATTTATCATATTTTTAATTTGTGAATAATTTTTAATAAATATTCGCTTAAAAAATAGATGAACAAAATTCACTCACATGATTATGTCATAAAAACGAAGATGATGCTTTTGATTTCTACTATTTGGAGCCTATGGTTTTGATTTTTGTAATTAAAGTGCCACTTATATAGTAGTAAAGTTGTTTTGTATTGATTCCTTTGATTTTAATGTTCTCACGACAAAACGTGAGCAGTGAGAACACACATACATTTCTATGTATTTATGTACATAAATATGTATATGTAAAGAATTTTGCAACAACAACAGCATATTTAGCATACGTGCGTTAAAAGTCGTGACATGAACAAAATTTAATAAGTCCACTTCTATATACACTACATGAATATTTACATAGCGAACACTTTAGAGCAACTCGTACTAGTGAACAAAAGAATTTAATAACTTTTTCGTTTATATAGATTTATTAATTTATTTCTTAGATTCTATAAATAATACCTGGAGAATTAATAATGTAGAGATTTACAAGTGAACAACTGAACAAAGAACCAGAATTATAGAATTTTATCACTTCAAATAGAGATTATTATTATTTTAACGCAAAGAGCATATCGTCGACATTTTAAAGTCAGAATTTCGCTCTTTAAAGCAATGATTCGTTGCTTAGTTCATCGTCACCACCGACATGGCACCGTACTAGATTTACATCGAACCGGTAGACGACGTGTAATTCCCCACTGCGAAAAATATTGAAAGCGAAACACCATGAATAATATTCTGAAAACATTTTTGAAACTCTGCAATTTGGAATTTTAATAATTAGCACAAGTTTATAACATTTAAGTTTCTTAATGTTCATATTTTTGAAAAAAGTTAACGTCTTTATCAATTCGATTTAGTTTTTTTAATTTCGTAAAACATAATTTAGAGTGTAAAAGTTAATGTTTATGTAAATTCCAAATTGGCAACATTTAAGGATGCCACGCTCATATTTATGTGATTGACAAGTATTCAAGTATTTTGTTGTAGTTACTGATATTGCTTCTTTGTCTTCTTTCTCTGTTTTTATTTCAACTGATTGTAATAAGGTGTTAAAGTCTGTAACTATTTAAAGCACTTTAGTTAGTAAACATGTAATTAATGTTAACAGAGTGAGTAGTTCGGCACAGCAAAAGGAAAAGTAAACAAGAACAGGTTTTGCTAAGCTAACCGCATGATATATTTAACATCACGTAAACTTATTGTAATTCTTATAGAGATGTGAGAAAAAAGTTTTTGTTTGACACATGTATTTATTAAAAAATCAAAATGGATTTTTTGAAACGCCTATTACTCAATACGAAATTCATCTGTAATGTTCTGTTATGTTAAATTAAATGCTTTGCAACATCTGATGTATACTTAGATCAAACCAATTACAGATATACGCAAAGAAATTGGAAGCCTTCGATTTACTTTTAATTAAATTTAAGTCATATTTTTAACAAATTCAATTAATTTCTTTTATTTATACTAAATGTTTTCAAAAAACAAATAAATTTCTGTAAAAATTTAATTTTTGTCGAGCGTTGATTTTGGAGGATGAACTGTCATCCATTGTTTTTCAAAATCCTTACCAGGTATTCTAGTAGTATCAGTTTTTCTTCTTCTTGGACAACAAACGATAAGCAATTTAAAATATGTATGTATGTATGTATGTATGTATGTAAATGCATGTGTCTATGTTTAAAATAAAAATGTAAACAAATACATATGTATGCACATATGCATATATAAAAAATATATATATATTCTTTTGGCAATATTTTTTGTTTTTAACTAAAATTGTTAACTTTCATTTCAATAAAATTTTAATTGTTAGTATTAATTTTGTAGCTTAAAGAAACTAAATCAAATAGTTCCTTGAATTTTCAACAAATTACAAATTTTTTGTTTACTGAATTTAACTTAATTTAGAGTAGTCATCTTGAAGCGATGCAGGGGCTTATGCAAATTAATTTAAATTTTTAAAAGACTAGTGTCGAAATGTTTGCGTGAAACAAACTTGCAAGTAGTTGCATTACTCACGTTGAAAGACTAGTCGGTACAGATTCGGATTCAGATTTCGAATTAACCATGCCTGACTACAGGATTATCCAGTTCGGAATTCTGTGTGATGGAAAAAGGAGGAAGGTATGTCAGCTTATACTAGGCTGCTAGGCTTACTTTCCAGAATATGTGTCTCTTGACGTGGGTGGAAGAGAAGCACCCTACAGATTGGTATAGCGGGGAACTAGAGTTCATGAAAAGGACACTAGAAGGGCATGTTATCATCACATAGCCGAAGAAAACTAAACGTCTTCGGAAACGGAGTACGTGGAAGGAATTATACTTCATTATAATGGATATATCTGAAGTGGGAAGACTGCAAAAGATATGACCCTGTATCCAAAATGAGACTTAGTCGCAAAAGTGATGGTAGTATGACATAGACGTGGTAGAAATGGTATAGTCAGCGATGGAGGTACATCATCCTGAAGGTGTCATTTCGGAATGCTAATGGTTTCCCAATAATAGCGGATCTACTGAAACCAAACGGGGCGTTGGGAAAGGGAAAATAATTCTTAATAGGGTTAAAAGTGCGATTCTATCTTTTACACCATTTAATAGATGGAAGATATTCTACATTACTGTGCTGCATATACACTCTACATGTGATAATTGGGGAAATGTGATCTATAAGATATATAAAAGGGAAACTAGGGTGGTATTCCTTCCGGAGAAGAGGGACTATACGACGGGTACGCCTATCTAGTCAGTCAGCCTCTCATTTTTCTGTTAAAAGTAATGGAAAGGGTATTAGTGTTTCTGGAGAAGAAAACGTTCATGAATAGACCATATAGTGAATGCCAACACGCGTACAAGTCTGAAGAACTACTTAAACCGTCCACGCGTTATTAAAACTAAAATCCTATAGAAGTTTTTACACGGGCAAACAAATGTTTATTCATTTTTTTTCCTATTAAGTTAAATTAATAAACGTACCCCAGTTGTTTGCTTTAGGCAAAGAGAACGAAGAATACGGCACTGTTGACAAAGAAGTGGTGGTTGTTTCATTTGCTGCTGTATTAACAGGTGTCAATGATGTCATTGATAAGTTATCGCCACTAATTTTAATGTCCGTTTCAAGTTGATCAAGAGTAGTATATGTTGAAGTCTGTGCTGTTGCTGTGACTATTGATGCCAAAGTGGATTTTAAGGTGGTCTGTGCTTTAAGCAATTCGTTTGCGCTTTGTTTGGATTGTTTATGTTTTTTCTGGTTTGCGTGTGCATCCTCATTATGTTGTCGCTCTAATGAAGGCATATTACCATCATTATTACGGTGATAATGATTGTAGTGATTTAGACCAACAGTGTTAACATCATACGTCTCTAAAGGCGACAATGTTGTTGTGGAGCTTGTTAATACCGATTTGCTACATGTTTCATTTTTCAACACATTCGATCTATCAACGTTCCCAATAACCGGCAGATGTGTTTCTCTACTGCTGGTGGATTGTATCAAATCTCTTTGTATTTCTTTCTTATGTTGATAATGTTGTTCCGGCAACATGTTGCCATAAAATTCATGATAAATTTGTTGAAATTGTTGTTGCTGTTGGGTTGTTACTCCCATCAATAAATGTTGCATGTTGTTTGAATGAAATACTGGTGAATCAGTCAATGGCATTGTACTTGCTGTCGACATATTGTTTAACTTCAAACCGAAAATATTATTTAATTGCTGCAATGGTGAAGTTGTGATTAAATGTTGTTGCATCAACTGTTGCTGCATTTGTATTAAGTGTTGTTGTTCTTGTTGCAACTGTTTAAGTATTTGCTGATCTTGTTCCTGTTGCGTGTAAAGTGTTGCCTCAAAGTTGACTGTTTCAGTATTAATTTCATAATTATTTGGCGTCGTTGAAGGTGTTGTCATTTTTATAGTCTTAAATGATCTTTTACCTTCCTGTTGGCGTTGCTTAATAAAATAACTATGAATTCGATAAACAATATATGAAATATTATTTTTAAGCAGCATAACGTTCCTTATGAACCTTTTTTTATAATCATTGATACGTATTGGATGTTGCAGTGCCAGTAAGGACATAATCGTTCATTTATCGCAATCCTGCATAAACTTTCGCATTTGTGATTATGTGCAGTAGTGACAGTAAAATGTTTTTGTCTGAAATAAACAAACACTAAGGTATTAAGGTAAAAAGACAAATAATGGTAAAATAAGTAAAATTTCTTAATTCGAAATATGTACACGGATTTTCTCCAACTCCTAATACAATTGTTATTCAAGAAACGCAATTCAATTTAAGAATAGTTCAAAAAAGTTTTTTTTATTTAATTTAGCAATTTTCATTCTTACAAAATTTCTAACATTCTGTTCAACTTTGTAAAAGCAACAAGCACTTTTGTGATATTAAAGTTTTTAAGGAAATTCATTCTATTGGTGATTATTCATAATTTATTGATGATCTTGATGTTTTATAAATTGTCATTTGTTTTAAATTGTCTATTGTTTAATACTGATTTAATGCAATTAAATGGCATTACGTAGGCGTAATACTTTGAATCGTTAGTTTTCACAATAAAAATTCTGTAAAATTAATTTAAAAGTTGCAAATGATATTTAAATTAGATCTTGGCCTTGTTTCAGATTGTTAATTAATTATATAATTTTAAAAGTTTATTCCATGTAGTCTTTTATAATAGAAATTGTAAACAAATTTTATTTTGTTTTGTCTCTAAGATTCAATAATCTATTTTATGTATCAACACACAGAACTATTTATGTAATGATTGAGCCAATTGTACGTAGTGCAAGTATTTCTAATTAATAAAGAACATTTTTAATTTATTAACAATGTAAAGATGTTCGATTTAGCTGAACAAGTAAATAAATCTAATGTAATTTCTTTGCATAATTTAAATTAAGGGAGCACCCGTTATCTACTCCTTTCAAAAGTCCGATTACCAAATGAAATGAAAAACTACGTAAACGTCCACTCTGTCTACAAATTAGTCAGGTGATTATGCATCACATTTTGTTAACTACAAATTCAGTGAGATAGTTGTGTACTGTCTGTCATCTGTTAAAGTGTTTAAAAACAAACTACTCGTACGCATTTTGTTTAGTTTACAACAGAATATAACTTTGACTTCTTTACCATTAGCGATTATTCGCGTTTGCATGCGAATTTCATTTACATCGGGTAAAAAATAGGATAATAGAACAGGATCACAATACCACCCACCAGGCTTAATTGCTGGACCCGCATCAACACACACATTTTAATGGTAAAGGCGTTTAGGAGGAGTACATATTTACAAACATACAAACTTACATAAATAAATACACTCATAAATTTGCAATGCGTTTTATTTTTTTGTGAATATAAGCTTATAGCTAAAGCAATAATTTAATCAACCTTTATACAAATTTTAAATTAAACACATTCCAAAAAGTATATCCATACCTAAAACGCAAAAAGCATTAAGTAACAAAAAATTCAAAATAAAATATTTTTGTAGATTCTGATGTACTTATGTACTATTTAGCTCATCATAGTTTATCACCACGAAAATATTAGACTTAGTTAGTCGTTTTGCGTTTCAAGTAACGATATGGATGTATTTATGCGGTATTAACAATTTAAGAAAAGAAACAATGGAAAAGTTAGTTTATTGGCACTTGCCGATTGAAATATATTACCGATAATGAATCGATATTCAGAAAATAAATTTTTTTCCTAACTAGCTGAACCATTGCTGCATTATTGACAATATTTTTGCATTGTTAGTGCAACTTCTCTTATATTTTTGTATCCTGCCTGCATAACCACCGGGATAAAAGTATTTTATGTGACGATCCTCAATGTTTTTGCAAAATTAGATCCTCCTCATCAACATTTTGTACTTTGGCTACACTGGCCACCAAGTCACGATGGTCAATGGTAGATTTATTGGCTTGGAAGAAGATTGGTATACCCATTATGAAACCTACTTTTTAAGAATATTGCTCGGCGCACAATTGGGACGAACGACGAATTTCGCCCAACACGACGAATTCGTCAGTAAAAATTCGCGGTGTAAATTTGTCGTGTGAAGCACAATAACGACGAAAAAGTAACATCTTTTATATAATTGATAAAATTATTTACTTTTTGTGCAAAGAAAGAAGCAAAGTAATCAAAGAATTTAATTTTTTGTGAAACTTAACAAAATAATAAATATAAATTCTGTCATAGTAAAAACATTTTTACGTATAAGTAAACGTTTACAAAGAATGTGCTGGGTACGTGCTGAGAATGTGCTGGGTAAACATTTACAAAAACACAAATATAAACAAATTTTTGTAGTTAACATTTTTATATTAATTTTAAATGTTTTAAAATAAAACAATTATTAAAGTAAAAACTAACTTTATTTTCTTAAAAAATTTAAAAGTTAAACCAAACATAAAACAAATGGTCACCTTGTAGCAATTTGTTCGTCGTTCGCCGGCCTAAGAAATAGAAATAAATCTATTGCACAGTTCGCCGCGTATAGCGAATTTCGACTGATGCCACAATTGTATGCATTTTCATATACACAAATGTGTTATATTTTTGATGATGAGTATTCGCGACGAAAAACATATAATGTTTTCATATAATGTAAGTGATATTGCATGTGTCACGAATATATTTACCTGATTACCGATATAATTTTTGCTTTCCAAAATTGTCAATTTCTTTTCGACTCTTATAAACTTTAATAATGCAATTTTCGAAAACTAAATAAAATAAAATTATTGCTAAAGAACACCGGTTTACTAATTTTTGCGCCATCTTTATGTGGCATATTAACCCTTTTTTGCTTGATTCAGTACCAAAGATTGAAATATATATACGGAGTTTCTGTAGACTTATATAACAACCCATTAGGATAATTGTAAAACTATCATAGCTTTCATATTACTAATAAAGAGTGTTTGACTTGTTTTCACTATACTTTCGAAAATCACTATGCAAAGACCTACACCAGAACAACGTTTACAAATCGTGGAAATTTATTTGCAAAATTTGCGTTCTTTACATTAGAATTATAAATCACTTCGTCAAGTTTACGATGCGCAATACTATGGATTTAATCTTTAGGATAATATTAATTGAAATCGAGACTGTACCGTGCGTAATGCATGTTTTAATTTACGTCAGCCTTGGCATCAATTGCCACAATCCGGTCTCACCACAGATTGGGTCCGTGAGTCCCAGCTATAGCCCCTGTAATTAAGTTTCCACGTTTAACATGTCACAAGTGACAGTCTAACCTAAATTTTTTCTTGGTTAATGTATGCTACTTGTTAAGGAGCTCGCGCTATCTATCCCTTATTCGTTTTTTTTTTCGTTACAATTTTACCGGATGTGTTACACGAAAGAAACCGAACTATTATCTTAGAAACTACTTCTGTTGAAATCCACCAACACCGCGACACATGTATGGTTGTTCGCTTTATCAAGCCAACTCGGTCTCTGTTCGTCCACAACTTGGAAAATTTTTCTGCTGAAAAAGGGAGAAATATAACGATTGAACTTAACGAGTCTCCTCTTTCTTACTGCGAAATAATAAACAGTAAAGAAGACATACTTTACTTGCTTACAAAATTCGAAAAAAAGAAATTTGGTGATTCAAAGCAAATTAGGATACAATTATTACTAATATATGACACGGTATAACTATTCTAATTATATCTCTACTTAAATTGATTTAATGCTGGCAAATGGTAAAAGTTCGTATGATTTTGTAATGAAATACAACAGTATTAAAGCTTGATGTTTATACATTTCGCTGTAACTCGAACAATTAATAAACAAATTGCATTAAAAACAAGGTTTTCTAAAAACTTAAAATTAAATTTATGAAACGAAACAAAAGTCCAATATAAAGTGTTAGTCTGTCAGTCCCGTTGATTTTAAAAATATCTCATTTAAATTATCTTTCATAACTTTTTATTTCACTATTCTATGATATTCGGTAAGACATAAAACTCAATATATAATAATAATCTTAAGTAAGATACGAAAATTCTTAGACGCAATTATAGCTTTGGTTTATATACAGTTAGAAGGTTCAATTCAATATATTGCAAAAAAGAGACCCCCTGTTGAAAACCTAATAATTTTAAGTTTATAACAGTAAACTTTTTTTTTAACTTTATTTTGATACAGTTTGTGACAGCTAATTTAACATACATTTATGTATACATTTTCTTAAAATAATCATAATTTTATGTAAATATTGATAATTCGTATAAATAAAGTCACTTAAAGCGCTAGATAAACAATGATTCGTAACTGCGTACACAAATAAATTTTATAAAATATTTGTTCTTATGTATGTATGTCCACAGTATGTTCATATTTGTGGATTTTTAACAGAACAGCTAAAGTTGAGATAAAAAAAATTTTAAAATTTCCTACTCTTAAAAGTAAAATCCTCAATATGCATCGGCGTTTTTTACCAACAAATATATTCATTTTGTCATTACGTTTGTAAGACATCAAAATATCAATTTTACACCCATAAAGTATTTACTTTCTGAGTCCTGGTTTCATTTTAGTACTATTAAGCTATGTCCGTCCGTCTGTTAAAAACACCATAAATCTTGAACTGAAAAAGTCGAAGGGATCGAATTTTGCCAGAATATATCTTATACAAAAAGGGTTTTTTTATATTTATAATGTGCTAAATCGGTGTATTAGGAAGAGAGTAATAGCTCGTAGTTCAAAAGTAGGTAAAAAAAATGCATTGACGTCGAGCGATGAAACTGAACCAAAGTAAAAAAAATATATATATATTTCCTATTAAATCTATATATTTATTACGAAAGAAGTTATAGATCAAATTGTACGAAAAATTTAAAACGTAATAGAACAGACAAAATCAGATGTACGATTTATAAATTTTGAATATTTTGCTTTTGGATTAAAAGGCATGTAAAATCAAGGTGACACACCTACTGTAACGACCACCTCCCATATAACGCTTTGTCTCAAATTCATATAAGTAATTTCTCCGTGGACAAAGACTTAAAAAAAATATCAACAGAAACTACTTTGGCACGCCTACGTTAACGCCCACTTCTCATATAATTTACTGTTATAAAAGAACACAAAATTGGTGGTGGGTACCGAAAATTCGGCACAGCCGAATATAGTACTCTAACTTGTTATTTATTTTATATACATATATTTTTTTTACTACGAAATATTTGAAAATTCGACATAATCTGTTTTGTCAAAGTCCATAGATATGCATGTTTGAATGTATGTAGTAAAACTCAGATCAATAAAATATAAAAAGTTACTAAATAAACTTATTGAAATATAAAAATAAGGGCAAATATCAGTTAAATTAAAATAAATAAATAAAAAATTGATATCCATGTTTACTTACAATAAATTTCATTTAAATTGAACGTGATCAGGTTGATACCGATCGATATTGTTCGTATAAAAATATATTTTTGTCCAATTACCATGACGAATTGTTATTATTTACAATTACACATACATACACACACACATAAATATGATTAAAAAACTAAACAAATTTTTATTTGTTGTTTATTTTTGTAGAACATTCAAGATAAGATTGCAGCAGGTTGACAAAGTTGTAAATGAATGAAATTAAAGGTAAATTCTTTTTTCTTTGCGCCATAAATAAAAAAAAAACAAGAATTCTAGTTAAGTATATCTGCATATTAAATATGAAAAATATATGTTTTAATTTGTTGCTAACAAAATATTCAGTTCATGGACTTGATTCACATAATCAACAAAAAATAATAGGATTATGAAAAGAAAAACTAAAAACTAAATGTTAAAATTTAAATCATGTTTATTTTAAATACAAATATGTGTATTAGTTAAGTTTAAAGACATAAATACATGTAGTATATTTCGAATTATAAAGTCCTCACCTCAGAGTAAACTGGGAACGTGACAAGAACTGCGTACTTTTTGTAGGAGGCACAGCACCTTCTTTAAATTAAAAAAAAAGTCCCTAAGAACCTGACTTTAGTAAATTAGGTAAAATTAAAAAAAAAAAATTTAAAACTTTTAAATTGATGATTTTCTGTAAATTATATAATATGAATCTTATAATAGAATATTTTATATGGAACTGTCATACAAACTGATACTGAGGCTTCAATTATTGAGAAATTTCAATTTTCACTACTTATAAGATATGTTTAGCATATGCATGCTAAATGAGAAGCAGTTACATAGCAAAGGGTTGAATCAAGTCGCTAATTTGTGGGAACTTTTCTTCTGGGTCTTAGTTCATTAGAGACTATGTTCCTACCGCCATGTACACATATCCATATGACCGATTTTTTCCAAAATATTTAAATTTTGCTCCACAGTGCTTTGTTATATTCAAGTTCGTATTCCTATATTAATTCTTCTTTGCATTTCAGCATATGAAATTATTTTTCATCAGCTATTAGAAGTAAACAAAAAAAAAAACAAACAAATCAAGTGACTAATAAATTGTTTATTACTGATAGATAATTTTTAATATTTCTTAGTTAATCATTATAAAATGTGTTGACTTTTTCAAATATTATTGTTTTAAATTTTATTAAGAAAAAATGTCAAACAAAACCAACTGCAATTACTTTTTCGAAATATGACCACCCCCCCCCCCCCCCCCCCCCCCTCTCTCTCTTGCATGAACATATTTGTATGTACATGTATGTGTGTAGATTACAAACAAATGTATACAACAAACCAGTGATACCAGGAAATTTTTTAAGAATTCCTTACGTTTAGGAAACAAAATCCGTTCTTTTTTTTCCTACAACTATATTTTCAACATTTTTCTCTTACTTACTAGTCTTACTAGTCTCTTATTTTTTTTTTTTTAAAGTAACAATTTCAATGTTATTTTTTGTCTCAAATTCAGAATAACGAATTAATATTATACCATTTAATTTCTTCGATATTTTTTAATAATTAATGTTATATTTAATGGCGTCCTGAAAATAAATTATTTTTTTACAAAAACTATTTTATTAATTACTTTTATTATTTAAAAAAAAAGAAGTTATACGTCGTCAGATTAAACAACTGATGTGCATATTTAGTTGATAATTTATCTACTAATAACGTCTAATATAACGTCCTATAAACATATCAGAAAAAGAAAAATGCATCCTATCGTCGTTTTTTTTTAATATGTTGAAGTAGATTTCTTGACACATGCAACTACTAATTACAATAGATTGTGAATTGGGCAAATACATTATATGTTTGTGCTTTTAATTGTCTGTTTATACAATTTAAATTGATAAAGATTTTTTTTTATTTTTTCCAATGGCCACTTCAGTATTAAAAAACCCAATTTTTAATTTCAAAGTTTACAACTGGAATACATCTACGGCAATAAGGTAAAACTTCTTGTCTCTCTTTATGGTTTTTCAGGAAAGCAATTTGCAATTTTTGAGTTTATTATTAGAAATCGATTTCCTTTAAAATAAAGACTATTTTTTGATTAGTTAATCGGGTTTCTTATTTTTAGAAATATAAATAAGTATAGGCAATAAGTTTTTACACTATAGCTTCCTGTAAAGTCGTTCAAAATAATTAATCACATGTCGACTTAAGAACAAAACAAAGTTCGCAATTGGATAAACAATCCCTTTAGTTCGACAAAAGTACGAAATATTTGTTTTTTTCTCTAAATAATACAATTTTAAAAAATATCCCTACAAAAAGAGAAAAATCTTTACACATGGCATCACTGATACAAATATACTTTCAAAGGCAGCGCGAGTAGAAAAAACTTTATCAACTTTCTAGTCCGGCATGTGTATGAATTTGTTTGAAAAAAAGTTTGATAAGCAATTTTTTGGCTTTCCGTTTATACTTAAAAACAACTCAAAACTTACAAAGGGAGGTTTTTAATTATTTTATTTTTTAAACTATTCATAAAATTCTAAATAATCTAGGGACAAAATATAACGATTGTTGACAAATCAAAAGCTTTAACCTTAAGGATAATTTAAAATATATATATATATATATTTAAATCTAGGAATTATCCAGGTAATTTCTAAAGCACAAGTTTTAATTTTTCAATTATGTATGTCAGTTTAAAAGACTTCTTGCATATTAACAGTTATTTCGATAACACAAAGTTTAGAGCCCAGCAAAAAAATCTATGACAAACAAGTAAAAGCGCTATATTCGGCCGTGCCGAATCTTATATACCCTTCACAACGTGTAGTCATGCAAATTCACGTATGTATGTTAAAAAAAACAAAAAATAAATAAAAAATAAAAAAAAAATTAAAAAAAAAAAAATTTAAAAAAAAAAATTAAAAAAAAAAAAATTATTATATACATATATAATATATATAAAACAAAAAAAAAATAAAAAAAAAATTAAAAAAAAAAAATAAAAAAAAATAATAATAAAAATATATATAATATATTAAATAAAAAATAAAAAAAAAATAAAAAAAAAATTAAAAAAAAAAATTTTAAAAAAATTTAAAAAAAAATTTTTTTGCCTCAGCTGGGATTCGATGCCACGTTTTCTCTAACCAGTATACACGTTTGTATGTATGTATGTTGTTGTTGTAATGTTGTTTTTATGAAAAGAAAATCGAGGTGGTCGTGGGTTTTTGCTCATATCTCAGTTGTTTATGTACCGATGTTTCTGATTTTCAATACCGATCTACTCCCGAATATTTCTGATATTTTAATACCTTACCCGGGTCCAACCTATGTCGGGGGGCTTCAAAAAGTTGATTTCAACATACACACGGACAGACGGTCAGACGGACAGACGGACAGACGGTCAGGGCTTAATCGACTCCTCTATTCATAAGCTTTCAGAAAATATATACTTTATGGGGTCGGAAATGAAAATTGTAGAAATTTCACACGGAATGACAAACCTATATATACCCTTTTTCACTGTGTGAAGGGTATAAAAAGTGAATTTGCAGGTGTTTAACTGGTGACGAAGTGAATTAATTTAGGTGAAAACACTAATGATTTTAACATTAACGTGTCATTGGAGATCATGTGTTTACATAAATATTTTAATGAACTGCACTCTATTTTAACGAGTGCACAGAGCTCATGCATAAATGGTGAAAAGCATCCGCTGTTACATGAGTTATTTTTGTTTGTTGTCATGAATTATATAAGATGTTTTGCATGATGTTGCATTCATGTCTAAGCACATCATTAATGACAAATTGCTTCGTATTTTGGGAGTAATTTATAATTATTGCTTTTACACAATTAATTTAGAAGTTTTTAAAATGTAATTCGCTTTGCACTACTTCCAACTTTTTTTGCTGGAAGGATATAACTGGTGTTTTTCATATAATCAATAACTTTAAGTTGACAATACTTTTTTAACTGGCGGTCATTTTGACAGCTATCAAGTCATGGTACAATTATCAGGTAGCCTAACTAAAACAGCTGATTTTTTTTCTCTACCTTAAGGTTAAACTAAAATGTCAAATTTTGTTTATGTATGTGTATATATTGTGTACGTATATATTCTACCGCCAAAAAAACACGCACACACATTTGCTTTTTGACATTTAAGGCGTCGTTTTCCAACAACAAAATACATTTAGAATTTTGTTGTTGCAGAACTGAGGCTACCTGATGATTGTACCATGTATCAAGTGATTTATGGTTAGATTGGTTGAGCATTTCAATATAAAATGACTGATGCATGACTGGTGTAGATTTGGTGAATGGATCGAAAACAAGATTATCGTTAAACCCAATTTTCATAAGCGAAATTGGTTTAGCGATGAAGCTATATTTTGCTTAAATGGATACGTCAATAACCAAAACTGACATTTTTAGAGTGATGATAATTCGCAAGTGTATGGTGAGACACCTTTACATTCAGAAAAACTGACTGCTTGGTGTGCTTTATGGATTGGTAGACTTATTACTCCGTACTTCTTTAAAAACTATGCTGGTCAAAACGTTAGTCAATGGTGACTGCTAAAGAGCCATGATTAATGACTTTTTCGTTTACCAATTGAACAATCATGATGTGCAGGGGCTTTGCTTCAACAACACGGCGCAACATGTTACATAGCGTTTGCCACAATTGATTTATTGAAGAAAACGTTTAGTAACCGCATAGTTTCACGTTTCAGAGCATTGAACTGGCCTCTAATATCGTGCAAATTAACACCGCTATTTTCTGAGGGGATATATGAAGTACCTTATCTACGCCGATAAGCCCGAAATACTTAAAAGACAACATTCGCCACGTTATTGCTAATAAACAGCCACCAATGTTTGGAAAGGTCATCGAAAATTTTACCTGGCCAAAAGTCATATTTAAATTATAAATTATAATGCAAGAAGATTATCTTTCGATTAAAGTAAATTTCATGTCAATTAAAAAAATGCATCCTTGTTTTATTCCATTCTACCAAGGACCAACAACAATATGATGATAGATATTAAAAATTAAGAGTAATCGTTATTTTTCAAGAAACAAATAAAAATCTTAAAATAAGATCGTTATTTTTTCTATTGCTTATAATCGTTAAAGTCCGTATTTCAATTTCGTATACTTTTGAGTTTCGAGTGCTAAAATACCGACACAAATAGTCAACTGCTACCAAAGACTCTTTAAAATTTTAAGCCGTAAGCTACGATTTTTAGCATTGCAGTAAAAATTTGTGTGAATTTACAAGTAAAATTTTACATTTGGGAATAAGTAAATATGTATAGGTACCTATGTAATTGACAAAGTAATTACCCGAAATGAGTGAGTACGTAAGTTCGAAAAAAAAAACGGCGATTTAATATCCGAGGTAAATAAACGTGAGTTCGAGTTATGAAATATTTGTTGTATTTAGAATGTCACAGTTAAGTGCACATTTAACTCAATATACATACATATGAATCCCCGGTTCTTATTCAGAGAAAAAAATTTTTTTCAAGACTTCATATTCCAAGGTAGGTAGGTAGGTAGGTAAGGCTGGTGCAAAGTTACCCTCACACCTTCACTTTTACGGTCCATTGTGACGCCTTAATAGAGAGAAGAATAGAAATATTAAGAATAGAAGAGAAGCAGACAATTCCAGAGTCTCCGGCGGGAATCGAACCCGCAACCCCCAAACAACTGACTTGTCCTTTACCGACTAGTCCACAGGGGCACTCTAATCATATTCCAAACAATCACAAAATTCTAAAAAATTTTTGTTATTTAAAATACAAAAAACGAAAGTAATCGTCTCTAAAAAAAAAAGGTAATTAAGGCGCATGGGATCAGGAGATCAGGAACATCAATTAATAGTGAATATTAAAACAAACAAAAAATAAACATACCAACATACATACATATTAAATTATGTACTCATATTATCGGCTAATCCAGTTTTTTGTAACTTCTTAAAAGTAGGTAATTTATCTAAATCTATTATTTATTTATTTTTTTTCTTTCTTTTCAATAATAATATTGATTGTACGTTTTTCATTAGACACTTTGTGAGGAACATTTACTTATTTATGTCTGTATGATTTCTAAGCTTTGCTTAATTGCTCATGACAGGGGTACACTATTGATATTTAATTTGTGAAATAGTTTTTCTATACAAGTCGCACAATTGTTATTCAAATAAAAAGGAAACTAACTAGCGACGGTATTTTATACTCAAATGTGTTTAACTTGAGATGTTCATTATTTGCAACGAAAGCAAAATCGCAATAAACTCGAAACTCGGTTCAGCTATAATCGCGATGAGGAACACAGAAACGTCACGCACGCGCACTTGAATTGCAGCAACTACTGGTTGCATTCACCATTTACAAAAGTATGAGCACCGCCAAAAATGCAAAAATACTAAATACAACAACAAACAGCAGTAACAGCAACAAACACTTTTTTATTTCTTATTCAGTTCAGAAAACGCAAAATCAAACATAAAACCCACTTAAACTCTTTATACCTGTTATTAAAACTTTTGTTTCTCTTTTAATCTTGACGTTGCGAATAAATAAGAGATCAAAGTTACTACTACACTACTACTACTACTCTAATATATGTATGTATATATTATTATTATTTAAAGAAAAGGCGGAATTTCGCTCAAATTTCCACTGCATTCATTCAAAACCAGTGTTGCCATGTATTATAAAAACAGAGATGCGTATATTTTTATCATTAAATTTGTTAGGCACGAAAAGTGCCCACCTATTGCACAGACTTGGGTATTGCATCTGTCTTTTGTAAATTTTTGGGAATCAATTCAAATTCAGCATAATCGCCCAATATCTTTCTGAGATATATTTTATTGTATATTGTATGTTATATGCCTCTAGAATTGCTCATGAAAAAATCGGTCACTTAGCGGCAAAGTTGTAGGGAAAAATAATAACTATTAAAAAATTAAATCGATGATGGCTGACACCGCAAAATGGCGTACAATAAAAAAGTAAATCTAGTAATTAAAAATGTACCTACTCAACCTCCTCAATATTGATGTCAATTGGAGGGACTTGACCAGTAAAATTCGGTGAAGTATAAAAGAGTAAAAATTCAGAATGACGTTCTAAATAATATGCCGAATATATATGTATGTCAAATATCGTAATTACTGGGCTTGCCAAGTAGAGTTAACTATGAAAAAGGCGGATAATTTTTTTTTTTTTAACCCAATCAATATGGGTATTAAATGGAAGGGTGTTTTGTAGTAGACCGTAGTGACCAGAAGACTACCATTTGATCACTACACATATGTTTTTGATAGTGAGGGTATTATTCAATTCGTCACGGCCGCAAAAACCACTCTTACGTGTTAGTTATTACTTAATCTATGCAAATCATACATAGCAAAACAGTTTCAGTTAAAATTACCTGAATTAATTCCAATCGTAAGGCTCATCTGTTATAATATAATTTAACGTGATTTGAATTAGAATTTGTTGGGCGATAATTTCAATGCATGATTTTATGATTTTTCTTAAATTTTAAACTATTGTTAATATATTACTTACCAATTTTCCCTTTACTAGTCATACTTAATTATATTTTTAAAATTCTTACCCACCAAACACTGCCTTACAATCCATTTTAAAAGCCTTGTATTTTATGTTCATACTTTTCTAAACACTTCCATTTGGCATATTGGCATACATTCATATTGACAGCTTATTCCTGGTTGCAGTTTATTAAATTTACTTTAGTTATTTTAAATTTAATGCTTCTAAATAGGCATTTCGCATAACATGGCTAAGATACTAAAGTCTCCATTTCTCTGAGTGCTCAACAGCAGAGTCAACACAGATCAGAAGATCTTGGCGACTGTTAACCTGTTCTTAAACTTAACCATTAAAATTTACATTTTTGGTAATTGAAGTATTCTTATTCTTGTGGATTTATGTTTATTGATTGTTGTTTGTTGATATGATTCAGTAAGTTTTAAATATCTTCAGTATTGGCGGTGAATGGATGATATCGTCTTTATATCTTCATAATAAAACTCAAGAACCGCCAAAAACACAGCCAGCTTGTTGGATAAGAATATGATGGGTAAGTACTAGAGGAAGATACTTGTGGATACTTTAAGATCAGCCTGTAAATACTGAAAACAATTTTTTTTAAACTGCCTTGCAGTACGGCGAACTTTATACTTATGCCTCTAAGGCAAGACGGTACAGGTAATTTTTCTGTTTTGCAGATCTTACAATTAAAACAATAATTTTGTAAATTGTGAAATAAACCATTGCTGCTCTGATACAAAATTAAGTTATTTTAATAAATAATAAGTAATAAAAAAGTCAAAAAGGCATAAGACCACATTTCCTTAATATCAATTTTAAAAATTAAAAAAATATATATTTTAGGTATAATCTTTATTCCACGTTCTTTCTTTTAAAAAAAATTTAATTTTTAAACCATAAAAGTTATTTGTTTCGAAAATATTGATTTGGGGACACAAGGTGAAATTATATTTGTAGAAGGCAGGGAAAATTCAAAACACTTTAAATTAAAAAGTAAAACAAAGAAATTTGTTCTGTAATTTTAAATTTAGGGCATGTTTTTAGACTTTCATAGCATATCTAATACGCATAATTCACTTTTAAGTACACATTTACGGTTTCCCTGATTATTATAAACGTATGCCCCTTCCCCACAATCATGTTGAAGGGAATGATATGTGTTTTGTTAAATTATCTAGCCTGGTCTTAACTATAAGCGGTAATAAGAACTACTGGTTCAATGCGTTTTTATTCTTTTTTTCGGTATTTTGTCTTTTAATTTTGAAATACGGCAAAAAAAAATATAAAAATGTTACAGTAGCTTTATCTGGTCAACACCATCAGTGTTTATATGATGTTTTCGCAAACTAAAGTCTTTAACTGCTTATGTATGTATGTATGTATGTATGTATGTATGCACTCTATTTGCTGTTTGTACGACTGGTGTATGTATTTTATTAAGCGTTTACGTGTATTTAAGCCAAGTTTCGATATTATCGACCATTAGCGTAGCTAGGCAATTATTTAAGGGACTTTAAAAATGTTCTTATAGACATTTTTATTGACGACAAAACATGTACTTGTACACAGAAAGAAAAATTATGCTCTACATTCAAGAATTATTTATTTAAATTAAATTAAATTTTCTACTAACACATGCGAAAAACTGAAAGATACGCGTTTGCTAGCATCAATTACAGTTTCGGGATTCAATTCTTAACTATTTATAAAATTAAGAAATCTGTGCGTAACGAATTTGTTCGTAAATCAGCCCTTTGTACTTCTACGGCATAATTTAAGGCTTAACTTTTTTGGGGTAACTTTTTGAAAAAACTTATAAATCGATACTATGATGTAGAGTTGGGCGAAAAATATCCATGTATTGATATATTGATAACATACTTGCCTTAATTAAAAAAGCTTAAGTAAAAAGCGTAACATTAAAAAAGTCTATAAGAAGAAACAAAAACTCTGTTAAAGCTCTCTAAAATACAAATGTCTGTAGTTTAAAACTATTGCAAATTCGACTAGACTTTTTATAAATTTTGTATGGTTTTAAAATTCTAAAAGTCCTTTAAAAAATCTCTCAAATGTTAGGATACTTCTAATTATACCCTTCACCTCTGTTTCCAAGGGCAGCTAATATTGAATCTTTCTTATTTCGTTCGTAACTTCTACAATATTAATTTTTGTCCCCATGAAGTATATATATTTTTTGAAAGCTTATGGAACTGTTCGTGTGTTGGTTGAAATATACTTTTAAAAAACCCAATTGTTTTGCAGAGCTACTTATGTTACAGTATCAATCTTTTGGAAATATTTGGGAATGAATCGCTATTAAAATCCAGCATATTCACCCAATTTCTGTCTGAGATAAAAGCTAAAAATCACGAACGCCTCTGTTTTTCCTTACATTTCTTCCACAAAACTTAAACAATTTTTAACCCTCGCATAAGTCATAGCCGTGTTTGTTTCTATTTATAGATAGTAAGTAATATACCTCTATGACTATTCGTAAAATTTCTTGGACTAATCGCCAAAGGTATAGGCAAACATTATTCAGAAAAGTAATATACCTTTTAAGTGTGTTTAGTTTCTCAAACCCTTAAATATTTTTTAGATACGTTAATGACACTAAGGCGCAGGCCGTTGCCCTGAAAATTATTCCTGAGAAAGAGTAATAAATCGGTTTGAAACTAACTAAGATATAAGCACTAGAATACGACTGCTTTAAGTGTTGTTCCTAAAATTTACATGAGGGTCAATATGGATATCTGATGAAAGGTCTTGACTAGAACAAAATAATAAGATATAAAAACTATTAATTTGGGGGGGCTGCCACTACAAAATGCCGTAAAACCGATTTATATCAGGGTTTAATCTAGTATTTTAAAATGTACCCTGTTCAACGTTGGTATAAAATGAAAGGGCTTAACTAGGAGAGTACAGTTAACTATGAAAATTAAAAATCATAATTAGCCTCGGAAATAATAGGGTAAAATGGAAATTTAGATAATGCTACGATGTTGTTATTATACCTACGTACATGATGGTGAAGGGTATTATCAAATTCAGTGTAGTCGAAGGAAGCACTCTTTCTTGTTTAAATAAGGCAAGGTTGTGTAGTTTTAAAAGTTATATGCACTTACGTATTTTAATTAAAATGATCTCATTCAATCACAATTCAATTTAAGGATGTGCGAGAGAATATTTTTTCTTTAATTTGTATACAATTAAATATTAAAAATAATTTCCTACTTAATATGCTAGTTTGGCATAGATTCCGTGTATCTTTTTCATTTTGCTGTATTTTAAATTTTACATATTTTGAATCCTATTATAAAATATATCTTCTAAATCTGCATTATTATTGAATAAATATTTGAAAACAAATTTTTATTACGATTGTGCTATGGATGAGTATTAAAGAAATTTAGACTTTTTGAAAAATTTTTTTTGTATTAAATATACTTGGCTATGATTGGTTGCAAAGGTTAAAAATTATAAACATTAAAAAATGGTACTAGGATTGATATTTCAAATTTCTTATTTCTATACTTAAAGCACTTGGCCGTTCGTGTTTGAAAGCCGTGATTTTCCCCCAGCTTTTGTGAGCAACAAATCATTTTATTCGGCATTAAACCAATGAAAACTTGAGAAAAAAAAAACATATCGTGTCAGTGTTACGGTACGTATGATTATTCTGAAAGCATGTACAAAAACGCTTGATTTAAGAACAAATTCGACAATTTTAAAAAATACATAAGCGTCACTTAATTTGTAGAGGCAAACTTATTGAGCTTCAGAATACACTCAAGAACCAGAGAGAAGTTTTAGTTTTTTTTTTTTTTTTTTTTTTTAAACCTTAAAATTTGAAATATGTATAAAAAATAAAAATGATATGACAACAAAATTATAAGCCAAAAGATTGTGAATTTAAAAAACGTACATATCTATATGTTCAAAAAGAGCGTCATAGGGGATCAGCACTCCACATACACAAAAATGTATTTTCCGAAGAATGTTAAACTGGTGGTGTTTCAAGTATCTTATTGTCATAATTTTTCAAAAATTACAAATGGTTCAAATATTTTACAATCAACAATACAATTAGCGTATTCACAAGCAGTCCTTAATGTCGCATTGTATAGTTTTTTACCTTTTTAGTTTTTTTTTAATTACGACGTTACGACACTTGGGACTTTTCGTGAATTCACGATTTATATGTATGTTTTCGTACCTTTTTAATCAAATTTGTTCTTTTGGTAAGACAAATTGAAAATACGAAACAAACAAAATCTGCACTAGAATGTGCTGACGTGGCAACACTGGTAAGAGCCTTGCTATACTAAGCTCTGCCAATGGGCTTTATAGAAATCTACACTAAATTTAAAGTTTGCTTAGTAGTGTGTGTTTGTGTTTTTATTATTATTAAATTTGTTTTCATTTACAATCGTTTGTTAAACAATCGAAATTTTTGTTTTATTGAATGTCATTAAATAGACGATGAAACTTCGGAGTTCTCATTTGTACAAATACGTACGTATGTATGCAACTATTTATATGTGTATATGTACATGTATATATACGTTTCAACTACTTATTCATGTATGTCTGTAAGTATGTATGTATGTATGTATATTTAACTTATTTTGAATATGGTCAAGACATCAACTCCATATACGTAAAGAATCGTACTTTTCTGCACGCATGCTAACATACCAAGTGTCCATTGTGGGTTATTAGACTGTCTTCTCTTGCAGCATGTTAAACGTGGCTTTAATTTGAATGCGGCCACTATCAAGTCAAGTATATTTAAATTGTTTGCATATTTGGCATCTTTATAATTTCCATTCAAAAAGTTTCAGTTTGTTTATTTTTATTTTAAATGTCATTTGTATTTCTTCTTCTTCTTTTCTCATTTAAATGCTGTTGTATAATTATAAAGTGATTTGTCAATAGGGAATTTTAGTAGAACCTAAAGAAGCATTTCGGTTTCGTTACTAACAAAGCTTTTGATGATTGTATTTTTATACGTATACCCTGCAGATAATATAACTAGCCCACACATACATACAAAATCTACTTAATAAAGGACTAGAGCCTAATCGATATAACATTACGATGTCCCAGAGCTAAACCCTATAATCAGATTTGCAATACATAAGAATAGTCCCAAAACTTTTCGAAATCACTACAAGATGGAGCATATAAGATTACTGTAATTGTTTATACGCCAAGTCGTACAAGCTCTTGCTTGAAAAAAACATGGTCTGTGGCATACGGAATACCTTGATACCTGACTTATTATATAGGGTACTTTTTATCGCATGATACTATTATCTCAATTATAAAATAGCAAGCAAAATGGTTAGTAAGAAAAAAATTCATATACAAACACTATAGAAGGGGGCTATAAAAGAATTTACACCAACAACAACATACTATTGATTTTACCTAACAATGACATCAGAATTTATCTTGATATTAATGGAACACAAATATATATTTGTGGCCAGCAATGCGGACCGGGTATAACTAGACTTTTAATAATTTATATGGCACTTAACAGCTTAATTGAAATTATTTAAATTTTTAATAATATTTTACTTATAATAGCAATTTAGTGTTTAAATTTTGCGTTTAAATTAGTATTTGAAAATATGGAAAACTTAATTAATTATATAAGTTGTATAGGTCTGTGCACAGAAATAAATAAATATAAATTTCAATTACGAAATTAAGAAGATGAATTAAAATTAAATTTGATTTTGCTGATATTTATCAAAATCATTATAGTCATTAAAAGAAAATTAATAATTTTAATTAGAAAAATAATAGGAAAAGAATATCAATTGAAAAAATATTAGAAAATTAATTAAAAGTTACAAGATTTTTAAATATAATTTTAACTAATCTAATGATGTCTATAATTTAAATTTTAGATTTAATTAAATTTAACTAATTAATTTAATGCAGAATTTTCACAAAGAATGAACATCAATGACCTAGAAAGAAGGTAAAGAAGGTCTTAGTTGAATAATAAATATAATTTATGAAACTACTTACCCAGAAATACAATATTTATTAATTATTATATCCTTAAAATTATACCATGTAGCGTCCTAAGTGTGATACAAAGTGAAATTATTCTTCTGGAACCACATTATGTTCATTTCCAACTTTATTATATATATAATAAATAATATATTTATTGGAAAAAGCGCTTCGTCACTTTTCGTTCAAAAATACGAGGCTTCCAGGCAAATTCAAATTTTTTATGTAAAGTTTGACATTTGGGAATAAGGCGAAGTCAGTCGAACTCGCCATCTTATTAATTGTACTCTGATGACACAAGTTTTCTTTTTTTTTCAAAAAAAAAAAAAAATCAAAACGAATTAATAAAATTTTTTATATAAATTAAATAATGTATTTGTATTTCTACTCTGTGCGAGAAAATTAAAATATTTTTTTTTATTAGTTTCAATTATTATTTTTTACAAGGAATTGTCTACAAAATATTTTAGTAAAGTGAAAAATAAACTTCGTGTAAAAAACAACAGTCAATTAATAATATTTTGTGAATGTCTGTTTGACTTAACTCTTTCCTTGATATTTATAATCGCAGCGAACTAACTCTCTGCTACTTGCAAGGGCGAATCCAGCTTTAAATTCAGGGAGGAGGGCACATATCAAAATATTGCATTATTTAAACAACTTGTTATAACAAAAGTTAATAATTTTATGTGTTTTAAACACGATGTGTTAATGAAAAATTCAACACATAAAATATTTTTCAATTATGCATTTCTTTGTGTAAAATGTGAAACTAAATGTAATTGGCAGAAACAATATAGAAGTAGTGTTTACAAAAATACATACATTCTTATTATTTTGTTTTTGCATAATAAAGTAATTTGTCACTGCAAAATATAATTAATTTTTACTTTATAATTTCCTAGAGGTAATTAAAAATACATTCCCCTCCTACAATAGAACACACAAGTTCCATACAACTCACATGACATTTACTTCACACACATCTTAAAGCCATTTAAAAAAATCTACTCAAAACACATTTACATGTTGCACATTTGTAGATGTTCCATTAAAATACTATTGTTCAATTCAGAAGCTGCCATTGTATTTTGTATCGTGTATTAAAATACAGTTTTTGCTTATTTACTTCTTAACACAATTGGCTAATTCACTAGGTGTCCTAAGTGTTGTATTGTCATGAAGTCATAATTTAAAAAAATTTTAAGAAAGTTCCAAAATTCTTACAGTGTTGTATTGTCATGAAGTCATAATTTAAAAATATTTTAAAAAAATTCCAAAAATTTTACAATAAAGTATACACAAATTTTTAATAATTTTAAAATTTTTTGAAAATTATGACTTTATGACAATACGACACTGATGATACACTTGTGAATTCGCTAAATATCTGTTGTATATCGGTTGTATCGAACACGTTGAATAATTTTAAAAATCAAGCAAATTAAAAAATCGAAGCGAGAAAGTAATTCAAATCTTTCTTCTGCAGATCTAAACAAAATTAAAACAATTATTTTTTAATTCGAATAGGTTACAAGAATTAAACATTTATTCAGGCTTATTGTTTTGATTTTATAATTCGAGATCAGGGAGACCATTTAATAATTAGCCAAGCTTTCAGCACCACCTACATTACATTTCACTGTAACACAGAACGATAATTCACCTCAGGTTTTAATTTACGAGAAATACATATACGTTTGTATAAGTATGTTAATGAACTATTAATGCTTTTTTCCATTTGATGTTTTCTAAACCAAATGTATAATGTTTAGCTTTGATTATGAGGTGAAAGAAACTGAAAGAATTTAAATGCAAAGAAAAACCTATTGAGGGGATTTTTAATAACTTAAAAAGAAAACGTTAGACATGGGCGTAGTTAAACATTTTTCTGGGGGGTTGTTGTTAAAAAAACTTAATTTAGTTAATTATAATATAATTATATAAAGAAGCACACCTCATTCATAGAGTTTCCATCGCAACACAATTAAATGGTATAAAAAGAGGACAGCGCCACGGCTATGCAAAGCAAATATCCCTCTCCAACTAATACTGCTTAATTGATTTTAATAAAACTTTACATATACATACACAATGTTCTTTATGGAAGTTGCTGGTTCTTTAAAGATAACATTTGAATCCTGGTGTCGCCTTATTACATTTCTACATTTCTACATTTAAAGAGATATCACGTAAATACTTAAAAAAACGAATAATTTTATTTATTTGTTTATACCCTTCACCTGTGGTGCCAAGGGTATATATAGCTTTGTCTTTCCGTTTGCAATACTTACTATATTCATTTCCGACCCCATAAAATATATATTTTCTGAAAGCTTATAACTAGGTCGAATTAGGCTTGTCTGTCTTTCCGTGTGTTGCTTGAAATCAACTTTTAAAAGCCCCCATTTGTTACTCAGATTTGAATGTAGTATTAATCGTTTGCAATTATCCGGCTATTTAAATTCAGCACGATCACACCATTGCTTTCTGAGATATGAGAAAATAAATACGACTGCTTCTGCTTCTTCTCATATTTTTAACACGAAAATCGGATAATTGATAGAGACGTTTGCTACTATTTGTACGATATGCCTAAGACATAAATATGTATAAAACTTAAAATTTGTACATAAAAATAATTGTTGGTAGGAAAATTGTTAACGTTATGTCATCCTTACCCAGAGTATATTAACTTGTACGAGTCCACTTCCTAGTAAAGGGAAAAAATTCTAACTAATTGTTGGATATTCAACAAAGATAACGACACTGTCATAGCACTCCTCATTATTCTCTTTAAAAGTCAACAATATGCTGTTGCAGTTCTTCCATTTTTTTCTTCTCTTCTTGCTTTCATTTCTCAACATTGCTCCTGGATATATTTTGTTTGTCTATGATATAAAATATTTTATATACAGTTATAAAGGCACAGCTTAGATTAGCAATTATATTCTCATTGAGCCAAACATCGTGAATGTTTATAATGACGAAAGTAGCCTCCTTAGATTAGGTAACACTTCACTGGGCTCAATATTCAACATCAGTGTCTGTAAGAGAAAAAAATAGATAAAATATAAAGGTGAACATTATTTATTTTCTATTATTTCATAATGGAGATAAAATACAAAATATGTATATATTTAATGATATTCATTATAACTTGCCTATAAAGTTAATGTTAGTTAAAGGTAACTACGGACAACTTGTGCAATAAAATATTTTTTTCGTTCAAAAAAACTATATTTCTTCAAAATCTGGCAGGACCAAAGCAATTGCCGACTAATTGTAAATTGGCTACCTCGTTCGTGTGTTTTGACACTTTTGGATAAGCGGATAAACCAGCAAGGATTGATCGTTTGGAAGCCCACATTCTTCGTACTATTGGCAAAATAAGACCTCGTATGCTCGAAAAAGTGATGCAAAAGCGGACCAACATGATGGCGTCCATAAAGCGCAGTCGCGGGGTCCATGTAACAGAAATTACTTTTAAATATTAAATTCCAGGAACTTTTGTAAGCTTATAAAGCCAAAATGTTGGCCATTGCATTGCTTTTATTTCAGAAAAACTTTTTCAGAAAAAGTTATACGCCCAGCGCGCAGCAGTAAACTTTAACATTCTAGTTAAAGCTTGTTCTGTAGAACGAACCTTAACTAAGGTTTCTGAAAGCTTTATACCTCGTCTGAATTGTGTCCTTCGGGCCTACTGTGCATACATACTTACGAAAGGAGATTCATAACTCGGTATATTTATTAATGACTTTTAATTAATCCCTGCAAACACGTTTTGAGCGTTTTTGACCAAATATGGAAACCTTTTACATACTCTGTGTACACAGAAAAGTCAGATTGCAGACCATGCAATACAACACGTTTTCATTTAACTTGTTGTTGCAATTGTTATTGGCTGCCTAATGTTTTTGCTGCTTTTGTGTATTGTTGTATTAAATCTACTAGTTGTACGCACCTTTTTATAACGACAATCAATGTATTTATGTATGTATGTTACCAGTTGTAGATATGATTTATATAGGAACTAATCAATCCAATGTATGAAATCGTGGGAAAATGATAGATTTGATGGCGTTTATCAATACTAAAAAAGGGAGAAAGTCGTTGTCACTGCCGTCATCATCAACAGTCAACATACACATTATCGTCATAATATGTTTCAGGATCGTTATTTTTTATTCTGTACTTGTATGAGATCTTTTTTATATCCAAAACCACTTAAATCATTATAATGTGTCTGAAATGTTACAAGTTACATGACAACAAACAAATATAATTATTGAGAACAACTTCTTGTGACTTGTAGAGTACCTTATGTGAGTGTTTTTATTTTTTTTTTTTTTGCATTTAATACTTTGAATTGTATATTAGAAGTGATAGAATACGAAAGATTTCAACTTTATATGTAAAAAGTAGTTTTAGACGTTATAATTCTCAGCATAAGCAAAAAAAGTTATGACATACACCCGTTCAGAAGTTTACAATATTTGCTCTTAAATATGCATAATTGCGATCGAATCGGGGATATCGGAATCATTAAAAACAAGTAAGAGCGCTATATTCGGCCGTGCCGAATCTTATATACCCTTCACAACGTGTAGTCATGCAATAACAGTGGTTTGTGTCACCACTCATCCCATATGAAATACGTACATACATATAAAAACATACATATATAAAAACGTCCCATTGTAAAATTATAAATTCACGTATGTATGTTAAAAAAACAAAAAAAAAAAATAAAAAAAAAATTTAAAAAAAAAATTTTTTTTTTAAATAATTAAAATATATATAATAAATATAAAAAAAAAAATAATTAAAAAAAAAATTAAAAAAAAAAATAATAATAATAATATAAATAATATATTAAATAAAAAAATAAAAAAAAAATTAAAAAAAAATTAAAAAAAAAAATATAAAAAAAAATAAAAAAAAATTTTTTTTGGCTCAGCTGGGATTCAATGCCACGTTTTCTCTAACCAGTATACACGTTTGTATGTATGTATGTTGTTGTTGTAATGTTGTTTTTGTGAAAAAAAAATCGAGGTGGTCGTGGGTTTTTGCTCATATCACAGTTGCTTATGTACCGATGTTTCTGATTTTCAATACCGATCTACTCCCGAATATTTCTGATATTTTAATACCTCACCCGAGTCCAAGCGATGTCGGAGGGCTTCAAAAAGTTGATTTCAACATACACACGGACAGACGGTCAGACGGACAGACGGACAGACTGACAGGGCTTAATCGACTCCCCTATTCATAAGCTTTCAGAAAATATATACTTTATGGGGTCGGAAATCAAAATTGTAGAAATTTCACACGGAATGACAAACCTATATATACCCTTTTTCACTGTGTGAAGGGTATAAAAAGAATAAAATAAATGTAAATAAATACGTATAATCGTATACTCGTATACATAGCAGTTTGCTTACATTTATGCATAGAAATAAGTCGGTTAGCATACAACTACTTATGTTGTCAACAAAGTGTATTTTGAACTATTTTTTTATTTTTACAAAAATTAACCTTTAAAAATACTTCAAAAACTATTAAATAATATCCGTCATTATTTTGGAACTACATACACAAGTATGTATAGTCAAGTTAAAAAGAACAAGTATTTCAAAATACAAAACAACACATGTTCATTCGTGCTGACATTTTATATTTCTTTCCCCAATTTGACGACATTGGAATCGGTATTCAAATTTACCGCGAAAAATAATTTCGGTATCGAAACCAATAATGCAACCTTCAACGAAGTGATAAAGGTCACGATTTTTTTGTATGTAAGAATAATTAAATTTCAATTTGTTTTAAATTTTGGGCCTTGGTGTGTAAATTTTATGGCCGATTTCTTTAGAAAATTTCATCTCCACCCTCACAATTTTTACTGGTGTATTTTACGATTTGTTAGAATAGAGCCAAAAATTACAGTTATGTGGGGAAATGAGAGGGTTAAAATGTTTAATTTTAGTGCATGTATTTTGTTTTTGTGATGTTGCAAACTTTAGAACATATACTAGACTTGCAAGATCTGTGTACAAGATCTGTGCAACATTTGCATGATCTGCGTACAACAAAGGGTGATTTCCGTCAATATTTTAAGAGTTCAAGCGTTTAAAGTTGATAATAATACATAAACAAAGAACATGTAAAAAGCAAAAAAATAAACAAAATAATGCGTGTTGATACAAATTGTTCCTGCAAAAAAAAAAAAAAAAATATTGAGAGAATTAAACAGAGAGAGATAGCGTTAAAAAAACCGGTTGTAAAATCGATTTGATCAACATACAACACATACATATATGTGTGGACTTTTCCCAAGGTTTCAGAAAATATTTACTACTTTGAATGGTCACAAATGAATATTGTAGAATTTACAATCCAAATGACAAAGTAGGATAGATACCCTTGCCACCACGGCTGCAGGTGATTTTTTTACTTTCATATGAACAAAAAACGTTATCTGGATAAAGGGGATTTTTCAGGGGATATTATTAGCTATTATGGGTTTTTTTTTATGTAGACTTTACGTTATTATTACTTACATAAAGCTAACCTTTATGATGTCCATAATTTAAATTTAAGTTTTTAAAATAAAAATATTTGACCTGGCAACATTTACAAAAAATATGTTTTAAAAATGTTAGTCCATTGAATTGATATAAATCTATGCAAATGGGTGGTGATAGATGCAGAATATTTTAAACAAATTTTAAAAGATCAGAATTTATGAACTGCGATTTTTACATGAATTTAAACAAGAAACTACTAATTATTGATGTTTAATTTAAAATGTTTTTTTCCTTTAAGTCGAGTGTTTTTATTTTTGGTTTTGCGCAATATTTACTTTTCGTCATATTAAGCTGCATCGCATGTCAAAATTAATAAAGAAAAGATATTTATTTAGTTTTAAAATTATGCAGAGCAGCAAGTAAATACATCTGTAAGAGTTACAAAGAAAAAATAAACAAGTAAGAGCGCTATATTCGGCCGTGCCGAATCTTATATACCCTTCACAACGTGTAGTCATGCAATAACAGTAGTTTGTGACACCATTCATCCCATATGAAATACGTACATACATATAAAAACATACATATATAAAAACATCCCATTGTAAAATTATAAATTCACGTATGTATGTTAAAAAAACAAAAAAAAACAAAAAAAAAAAATAAAAAATTTTAAAAAAAATTTAAAAATAAATTTAAAAAAAAAATTTAAAAAAAAAATTAAAAAAAAATTATTATATATGTAATATATATAAAACAAAAATAAAAAAAAAAAATTAAAAAAAAAAAAATAATAAAAAAAATATAAATAATATATTAAATAAAAAACAAGTAAAAGCGCTATATTCGGCCGTGCCGAATCTTATATACCCTTCACAACGTGTAGTCATGCAATAACAGTAAATTCACGTATGTATGTTAAAAAAAAAACAAAAAAAAAATAAAAAATAAAAAAAAAATTTAAAAAAAAAAAATTTAAAAAAAAAATTAAAAAAAAAAAAATTATTATATACATATATAATATATATAAAACAAAAAAAAAATAAAAAAAAATTAAAAAAAAAAAAATAAAAAAAAATAATAATAAAAATATATATAATATATTAAATAAAAAATAAAAAAAAAATTAAAAAAAAAAATTTTAAAAAAATTTAAAAAAAAATTTTTTTGCCTCAGCTGGGATTCGATGCCACGTTTTCTCTAACCAGTATACACGTTTGTATGTATGTATGTTGTTGTTGTAATGTTGTTTTTATGAAAAGAAAATCGAGGTGGTCGTGGGTTTTTGCTCATATCTCAGTTGTTTATGTACCGATGTTTCTGATTTTCAATACCGATCTACTCCCGAATATTTCTGATATTTTAATACCTTACCCGGGTCCAACCTATGTCGGGGGGCTTCAAAAAGTTGATTTCAACATACACACGGACAGACGGTCAGACGGACAGACGGACAGACGGACAGACGGTCAGGGCTTAATCGACTCCTCTATTCATAAGCTTTCAGAAAATATATACTTTATGGGGTCGGAAATGAAAATTGTAGAAATTTCACACGGAATGACAAACCTATATATACCCTTTTTCACTGTGTGAAGGGTATAAAAAAATACTATAGAATAAATAATTGTTTTTTTTTTTTTAAACTTAAGGAGCAGTGTATTTACACTGGACCTAAATTCAGCAATATTTTTGGAAACATTAAAAATAGAAAAGATTTTGGAATTAAATCTAACATGGTAAACCATTTTAAATCGGTTTATTATTAAAACAAGTTAATCCTTTCAATGACCGTTTGTTGCTATAAACTAAAAAATATAGAAAAAAATTAAAAAAAAGAAAAACATAAATTTTTTTGGAGAATGATGATGCAAAAAACGTTATTTGAAAACATTAATGAACTCAGCGTATTTTTCTCTTTTGTTAATGGATTTGCATTACCATCATTTATAAGATGTGACATAAACATAAATAAGACGATTCTCAATCTGCCTAATACAATGACAGATGACTACTTTTCTTTAGTAATTATTAACTTTCTTGACGTATCTACATACATAAGTACATACCCACATGCATACATATATACTAACATACATACATACATATGTATGTAGGTCTCTTTAACAATTTTTATCAATTTTACTGAAAATGATTTTTAGTATAGAGTCATTTGTTTAATCGTGCACACAGAATGATTATATTCATAACAACTAATTTTGTTTTCTTACCTTACATACATACATATACACGCATGTGTATGTGTGTGTGTGTTTACTTTCATGTGTACAATTTAATTCATTTATTCACCCATGTTTTCTAATTATATGAAAGTTTTTATTTCCTCCAATCATTGTAACGTCGAGTCATCTTGTTAATCTGTAAAAAGAAATTCAAAATTTATTAATTGCACGAACTGGCTGCCTTATTTATCAAAATTATTAAAGTTTTAGAAAGGGTTTATAAAACCGATTTTCTATGGATATTTGATTTATAATCCTCTTATAAGGCTGTTTTAATTTTTATGAATTAGACCGTAGATCTTCGAACGAAACATAAGACTAATTACACAATGTATTTTTTTAATAAGACTAAAGTATTAAATATTAGTATTGATCAAATAACAAAATTTATTCATGTTTTTTTTTCCATGTTTGATATGTTTACTTATTGACGAAGAATATTAAACTAAAATATTTTTATTCCAATTTCAACCCTTGCAGCTGACGTATTTCCAGAGACTTTTTTAAATATTTTTTTTTACAAGGGGTGAGTTCATTTTTTATTTCCAATAGAAGGGTTAAAAAAACTCAAATGTACTTAAACTTATTTTAATTTCAAATCTAACATAAAGATGGCGCTTAAGTTCGTATCCGAGCTGTGCAAAAATTGTAAATCATTGCACGTCTCTTCTTCCCCGACCACACGAGCAATATGTTTAGCGATTAATTACCACAGCAATTGTTAAATTTCTTCAGATTGCCAACACAAGATATTAACGTGTGGACCACATGAATATGTATACGAATACATATTTAAGCTGCCTTTATACCATCTAATTTCTCATCTAAGTTGAGCTATTAAACGTTAATCTAAAATGTTTTAGGAAGTTTTATATTATGAAAATGAACTTGAGTCAGAATAAATGATTTAAAATAAAATGATAATAAAAATTTGGAATGAATTATAATTATATTTATTATTTTATTATAATTATAATATATTTAATGATACTTTTTTCTTTTTTGTAGTTTAAATTTGACCATCTGGATGGAGGTTGATATCGATGAAACAACAACAATAACAAGCGGTCGCTGATATAAACTTATATACTTCTGATTTGCATGAATATACAAATGTGTGGTTATAGCTTTTCGTGTCATTCAATGTTAAAATAAAACACGCTTCACAATTTCAACTTGTCATGTTTGTGAAAATGTCACAATAGTAGACAAGTGTCGTTAAAAAAAACAACAATCTAAAAAACAAATTTCAAAAAATAAAAATCTTTTAACAAGAAACTAAACAAATTAGGTGTTTTTTTCTCTCTATATTTTCCTTATAAAAAGTACGAGGTTATGTGTTAAATATTTTACAATTTTAAGTTATTACAATTTGATTTAAATTGAACACAATTCTATTGAATCATGACATTAAAAAATGTTATTTATCATGTTATTTAGTTGGAATGAATTTAATTTTTTTATTTTTGCTTCAATGATGACACAAATAAATTATTGTCACTCACAAAATGCAATAAATTTACATAAATTAATTTATTTTTATTTAAACAAAGCAATTAAATTATATACATACATATGTATATGTACTGATAATTTCTTCTATATATGTGTGTATACTTATGTAAGTGAGTGTTGAGTAACAAATATTGATATTTTTTATGTTTCGTGTTATTTGTGTTATTTGTTTTTAACAAATTTTGGCAGCATTTCAATTACATTTAATAAAATAATATTTCGCCAAACTTTAAAAATATTTATTTAAAGATTTCTCAATGACATCTTAAAAAATTACTTTATAATTTTGTGACTTTTAAAAAGCAGTTTCTGTAAAATACTAAAAAAAACTTGAACTTGTAACTTTAGTACCAAGAAGCGCTTCTTGGATCGCTTATTTGTGCTTACCTGTTTCCAAAAGCGCTTGTACTAGGCATAATATTTATATGCGATATCCCACTTCGTAGATCTCTATTTTGCAATTAGTAAGCTCTAACTTTATCCCTACTAAGCTCAGTTTTACTGTCTTAAATGTATTTCCCTTACACACTGCTGAATAAGGTAGCAGGAAGTAAGGATGATATGTACAAGTATTTGCTATTGAAATATTTTTTTCTCCTTTTTCCTGCTGCTGAAATAATGAGCAGTAGAGAAGACGTACTTTAGCATTTCATAATTTGCAGCAAAAAACAAATTGAATGGATATGTTAAGGAAATGGAACTGAGAAAAATTACAAAGAAGGTTGACATTAAGTTTTCTTAAAATGCATGAACTTGCTTTACCACTTATTTACGTTTGACCTTTTCATGTAATTTTTTACAAATTTTAATTGTTCCAGTCAACCTAAAATTTTGCACAGGAGTTAATTTTTAACATTTTTAATTGTGATAAATGAAAGAGTAATCTGAAAAAGTCTGTTTTGCCGACATCTCAACATTAAAGATTACTTTATTATTTTTATCAATTTAAAATACCGGCAGAGATAAGAAAAATTTCACATCGCTTGATGCTTGAATTGCTATGTAAAGTATATTAAATTTGTTTAGTATGCTCCGAGGGGGAGAGATATGTAGATGTGTACACTCACACACCACTCCGTCAATAATAACTAGTATTTAAAGTAGTATAAAACTACACACAAACAAACTCGTTGAGATCCTATGACAACCTAATGTTAGAATCAATAGTTTGATATATAGAAAGAAGGAGAGATATTAAACTAGTCTAGTGTTCAAGGCACTGCAGAGAATTGTTTGACATGTCCATAATTTTTCTCAAAATCAGCATACCTTTTCCAAGGAGTAGAGTTGACAAAATCGGTTTCCGAATAATTCTAGAAACCGGTGTTTCTTAATTTTTCCGGTTTTTGAGTTATTTGATAAACCGGTGCTTATATCTCGAATTATTTGACAATTTCGAATAGTTTGATTCGCTTTAATACATATGCCCTTGATCACATAAACATCTTTTGTATTTTAAATTTTACTCTCTTTAGAAATTACTTTCACCTCCAACACACTCGAGAATTACGCAACTTTTCTTTCATATTAAATATTTGTAGAGAGTATTTTGTTTCTCTATCCCATAAAGTATATATTTCCTGAAATTTTATGAATAGGTAGTCGACTAAGATATGTTCTTCCGTCTGTTAGTTAAAATAAACTTTAAGCATCTGTAAATTTGTTTGTTCTTTATTAACTCTCTAAAGCCAAATCACTGCGAAAAATTGCGAATGTTCAGTTATGCAAATATTGATCTCCTCTTTTCCATTTAACGGCCTACGCAAAGGCCCTTTAAGGTTCACACGCAGTAGCATGAGGATGATTGGAATAAAATCAAATCAAATTTTAATTATTGATATTAATTTCGATATTGAAATTCATAATTATTTTATAGTTTTGTGTACATGTCTTACCTTCCAATAGCTTTTAAAAAAAAAAACTTCCCCTTTGCTTCAACAATTTCAAGATGAAAAGGGTTAAAAAATTAAGAAAAAAAATCAAGGGGTTGTAATAATCCTAAAAACATTTTTACAACTACTGCACTTACACTCTCTTTAATAAGTAAAGTCATGTTTATGACTACAAATGTATTTCTGTATGTGTGTGTTTCTCCTTTTTACAAGTGTAAGAATCAATAAACATTTTAATTGTGTAAATTTTTGTGCGCATATTCAAATTTTAAAAAAAACTGGAAGTTATTGGAAATTCCGTTTTCTCCTTAATTTACATTCAAATATTGACGAAAAGTATATAAAGATGATGTAAAATTTAATGGTGGAAAACATTACGCGTCTAATCGTTAAATCGGAATTGAATCGGAAAATTGAATGAAATGAATTTTTTACAATAAATTTTGTTCAAAATATTTTTTCAATACTAATTTCATATGTAATTCACGTGTAATTTGAAATTATTTTGTTTCTTTGGGATAAGTAATACAAAAGCAGACATTTATCAATTTTTAATGGTAAAAAAAAATTTAAGAAAGTTATAAATGTATTAGAAACAAATTACTAGGCTTTTAAATTGCCTTTGAAAAAATCTAGTTTGCCTGACTCCGATTGAAAAAGATATGTGCGTTACATAAAACAGAAGCATAGCATTGGTTAGGAATGTACTAGGGCCTTGTTTTTTGTTTTAAATATTAGTTTGATGTCAGGTACAACTTGATCCCACTGGAAGTGTAATTTTGAATTTCTTGGATGGTAAAATTTGAATATAATTTTAACAAATTTCTTGGTAGTCTTTGTGCATAGAATATAAAATAGTAAAATTGAAAAAATATATGTTTTTAATAGATAAATGAAATTATATTTAAAAACACTTGAAAAACGCCCTAAAAATTAAATCCAACCAATATAATAAATCTAAATGTTAGTATGTTTGGATGTTTGCACCACAATCACGCAAAAAGAACTTAATGGAACTAAATGAAATTTTCGCAAACAGTTGTATAACAACTTAGATCATTGGCTGCCTTTCATAACAATGCAGACGATATCGCGGACACACTCTAGTAAGATGTAATAATTCAAATATATTTGTAGTCATAAAAATAATAATATAAATTTTAAATTAAAAACAATAAAAAAACGAAAATTGATGTTACAAATGAAAACACGTGTTTTATTTCAAAACTTTATAACAGTAAACTAGATTTCAAAAACTTTACAATTTAAAATTTAAATGATATTCTATATACTTATGTAAAACATTGTTCACAGTTTAGAACAAAAATTTTAAAAGGACTCAATTTTTAACGGAATTTTTAAAGCGTTATTTTGTTTTTTACATCAAACGATATATTTATCTATGGACTTTACACTGGATATGTTTATGAAAGACTTTGTGTTAAAAGATGAGATGTATGTGCAGTTATTTTGAAGTAATTTGCTTGGCATGTGAAACAAAGAAAATTCAATAAAGTATAACAAAATGTGGATGAATATATAAATCAGGGTGCGGCACATACTCTTTGTAGTTTAAAAAGTACAAAAGTGATATAATATTTAAATCATGATTTGCAACGGTTTTTAGATTTGTTATGTTTTACCCCTAATACAAAAATAATTAATTGTAACTTAAAACTATTTAGTTAATATTTTCGCTGCAACAATAAATGTTAAGATTTTTTAACTCTACAAATATTTGGCTAAAAACTTTCTAAATTTAAATTAAAAATTGTTAAAATTAATTTTTTTAAATAATTTTTAACATAATGAGAACTTTTCGATAAAAATAAATATTTTTTTAAAATAAATTTCTTTTTGAAAATTGTTTACGTGCTAGAAAACAAAGGTAACTTGAATTTTATTTAAAGAAATAGAAAATAAAAAGCAAAAAAAAAATTAAGTGAAAAATATGATTTCTTTGCAATCAATATATGAGATAAAACAAAGCGCTTTTTGGTATTTTATAAATAAAAGAGACGTTATTATCTTAAAACATAAAAAATGTTTCAACGTCAAAAATCTTACTTACACGCAAAACGGCAAGCTTTTAAGTTCTTTAACGTTGTCTATGCCTAATATTCAATCTTTTACAAACGCAATTAATTTACATTCAAATTTGTAAAATATACGCATAAATGAATGGGGTCTTTTCTTATTGAAGAATAGAATGGAATTGTTTTTTTAAGCGAATTTAAAAACAAGAAGATAATAGTATTTTTATCAAAAACAGTATAATAAATTATAGCAAAATCCAAAAAAAATAATATTTTCAAACCTAAACTTAAACCTCAATTGTACTTTAATCTAAATGACTTATGAATAAACTGTAACATCACTTGAACATATTTATTAACATATTCTTAATTTTTACATGAATAATAACCAAATTCACAGCAACAATTTTTTTTAAAGAAGAGAAATTCAATCACTGAATCACTGAATGCGTAAAAACGAAAGACTTAAGCAACAAACATGGTATAACTACGAGTTTGAAAAATTAAAATAAAACAAAAAACACGTGCATGGTACGAGTATAGTAGTGATGGTAAAGTAGTAGTTGTTTATAGTGCGAAATATTCGGCAAATATTTGCCGACAACAGTTTTTGCGTTAAAGTAGTGCATCATCCCAATATATTTAGTCTAAGAAATTTTTAGAAAATTGACATAAAATCTTTTAATATAATTTCTTTTTTTAACTTTCCATTTACATACAAAAAATTCTTAAAAATAAAATACAACAAAAAAGAAATAAGTTTTCAATCAAATTTCTCTATTTACGAAAATTTGCATAATAAAGAAATTTTAGATAATTTTTTTTAACATTTGCTAAGAGACTTTGTATAAATGGGCACTTAATAATTCATCTACAATAAATGTTGTATTGATTAAAAAAAAAGCAACTAAAATGTAGTTGCCGGAGGATGTCTAAGATTCGTCATACATCAATATGGCGTCCTTAAAAAAATTCGCTATTTTTGTTCTATTTTATTACAGTCCCTTAAGCAATCGACTTACCAAACGAAATATTTTTTTATTCATTTGTTTGTTGTAAGTAAAAAAATATTTAATAGAACTTTAATGTACCAAGAATTTGTAAGAACTAATTTAATTTGTAGTTTGTAGGTAGTTGCTCATTTACTTTCATGTTTAAAAAAAAAATAAAGTTAAATTTTCAAGAAAGTTTTTATAACGAAAAAGTCATTTAGTTGCTTATTTCCGCTAAAGTTACCTTTTTTTCTAGCAGTAACTTTAAATGTATCCCACCAAAAAATTCTCAGAATTTTGTAATCAGTGCAGACTTTATTCTCTTACCGTTTTGCATTCATGAAAATATGTTCGTATACGAAAGCATAACGCAGTACAGAAGCTGCTTATTAATTCAGAAGTGGAAAAAACGAGACTTTTTTGTTTCAAAATAATTTTTGTTTAAATTTATCCATACTTGCTGCCATCCTTTTCATCAATGCCTTAAGAAAACGCATAAATAAGCTGTTCCTCGTAGGGATAAAACTAACCCCTATTCCATCAAAAAAAAGAGCTACGAAGTAGTACATCACATATAAAAATCATGTCTTGAAAGCAGGTAAGCTCTTAGAAGGCGATGACATTTTTTGGTAGAATATTATAATAACAGGCCTAAATGTAAGAAGACGGCACATATTACGTTTTATGGTGGAATTAAAATTATTTTATTTATTTTTTTTTTGCGAATAACAAAATTATCCCACTTCATTATAAATGTACATGTTTATTTTTGAATAAAATATACGTGCACTCAAAATATATTTGATCAATTCCAACTACTAACAGTGCATTAACAATAGACATATAACTGATTTTTATGAACAATGGGGCATGCCACCACACGGTGGCAAATACTGTACAAGTAATGAATATCAAGTGTTCTGCACCAAGCCTAACGCGATTTCTAAATTTTTACAGGAAACGACTTTTGCAATTGTCATATAAAACAAATTTAAGGTATTTGATGATTTACACAATGACAAAATATCGTTCTTCGCAGATGTTGCCTTGTTGAACTACCCCCAATAGCTGATGGGTTTTTTTATCCAATATCTGGGAAAACATTCATTTGCTTTTTGGAAGCCGGCCATCCATTTTTGTATTAGTTTGGTTGATATAATTGCAATAATTGCCAGAATAAATAGCTCTAGAATTCAAGCGGTGCTGGTTTTGTTTTAAGTTTTGTGAAGGGAACATACTATTTATGTTTTCGAAGTATTTAACAGCTTTGTCCAATTGCTATACATATTGCATGTGATATCGCCATTTAATGCCAATTTCGTAAACATTTTTGCACAAACAATATTGATTTCAATTATTTATAGTCGTATCTTTGTTATCTAATTGTATGAAGAATGATGGTGTTCAAAATTTTGTTTTCTTAAGCAGTTCTGATAGAAAAGTAATTCTGATTGGCATTGAAACTTCTGTTCATACATTCTTATACTCTATTCGGCTATGCTATGCCTTCTTCATATCCAAATCGAGTATTAATAAAACATTTGTTTTAATATACAAATTTCCATAATATTGCTGTTTATACTCATATATTTAGCGACACTTGCATTTACAAACAACATAATTAAACACTGTCTTAGAAAAAAAAAATGTAATTCCTCGCCCCAAATGTACCCTGAAATTGTTTCTTAAGAAAGTCTTATACGTACATATGTATCTTATGTACGCATACATGCATGCATACATACATATACATATATAGACATAATTATGAATATAAAAAACAAAATTATTGCAGTTACTTAGACTACCAAATATGTGTGCGCAATAATTTAAGCAAAGCAAAACCATATAATTTACAAACCCAAAAATACGTTAAAAAAAAGAAATAAAATAAAATATTAATCTCAATTTGGTTGGCTGCATTTTGCGTACAAATTAATAAATGAATAATAAAACATGTAACTCAACTGAGTACATGAAACAAAACAATTGAATAAATACAGATCCAGTAGCTGTGTACGTTAAAAGTATCATTAACAAGTAAATGGATCGTCTCACCAAAAAATCCATAAATTTTAGTGTAAGCGCTTTCCTAATTATACTAATGATATTTATAACATTAATTAGCCGAATAGACTAATGGCAAAAAGTAAAATTGAGAAAAAAAAATATATTTTTACTAAATTGCAAACAAAATGTTAATTTTTCTTAATATTATTTTCAACTGCACTTGCCACTTTCATGCTGCCATAATGAAATAGTATTTTTGATTATGAACAACACGATCTTAAATCATCTATTTCCCCAAAATCTTCTAAGTAAATGAAGACATTTAAAGTTGGCATGTAAGGAATTTTTGGAAATTTGATTAAACAAATTTGTTATGGCAAGCTGTAGAGTATAGGATTTCACCAATATATTATTGGTTTTCGAAATTTTTGTTATTTTAGTTTATTTTCTTCTTAATAATTTTGACTGATTTTATTGAAATTGGTTGTGACATGTTAAGCTAAGATTCCAATTTAGCCAATCAAAATTAACTCTGCTCTGCCGATAAGGTTCTTTGGCGACATGTCGAGTAATAAAATTTCTAAATATGTGGCGACTTTATTGGCCACTTGTTATCCGTGCACGTTCACCTAAATTCGACGATACGCAAACAGTACAAATGAATTTAGAAAATCTTTTTTTATAGAAATAATGCGGTAAATTGCGAATATATCTAAAAGAAAATTCACACAGTAAAAGCTTAATGTTTTTGATTTGACATTTTTTTTATATAAAAAATCTATCCATTTGCGTCTTTCTAGAAAAGTCTTTTACAAAATTATTTCGATTTTATTGTAAAAAAAATGCTTTATTATTTTTCAATATTCTAAAAAAAATTAAACCAAACTTTATATAAAATAGATATAAAAACACGACCTTATCCTTTGTTAAATTTAAAGAAAAGTTTGAAAATTAAAAAAAAAAATTCTAAAAACGTAAAACAACTGTGACATTATTTTATGACTCCATAACGTTCAGGATACACTTAATGGTTATTATTGATCGGGTTTTCATCAAAATGTTTGAATTGAATACATTTTCATCAAGTGCATCGTTCCCAAATGCACTTACACTTACATTGTTACTTTATAATAATTAAAAAAAAAACATACTGCCAGCTTCGCTAAACAGTACTTAAATGTCAAACGAATAATAATTATTTTATAAAAAATGTAAAAGGCTGTAAGAATATATCCTTCTCGTTTTAAATATATCGGGATTCAAAAGAGTAAAAAGTACAAGTTTTTAAGCCATTGATTTAAAGATTTTTTTTAATCTTTATCCAAAAGTTCCACATTTCCTAAAAATAGTTTCGAATCAGCAAAACATTACGAATTTTCATAGAATATGTTCTAAAAAAAGAATATAATAATGATGAATTCCTTAAAAATTATGGTTCAATTCACATTTACATAAAAGCATCGATGGCAACATTTTTAAGCTTTTTTAAATAATAAAACTTAAAGCTTTTATAACTTTTTGCACCATATTTAAATGGCTTTCAGCACTAAAATTTTCAATCAAAATTGCTGTTAATGACTTTATTGGACGCTCAATTTTGTATATCCTTAACAACGTCAGATACAATTGCATTTTTTTAATATAAAATAAAAAATTTTTGTTTTCTAAAAATAATTTAATGTTTGAGGTAGTCAAAAACAGTTTGATTATAACTAACATGAAAAAAAAAATTTGGAAGACTCTAAAGACTTTGTAATTGAAATGAATAACTAAAAACTGTTAACATATTAAGGAAGTAAGCTATACATTCTTTGCGAAATATAAATTCAAGAAAGCTCGATACCTGACTTGTAAACTTTGAATCGTAAACATTTGGAAATCAAGATTAACGAATGAATTCAATTTTACTATAGAGTGTTTCCTGATTCGTCGAATTACCGCCTATTTACTAAAGCTTGCTAATCACTAGTAAAAATAGAAATTTTATAAGGTTAATGATAATGATGAAGTGAATATAAGGCAGCCGCTGAATTTTTTTTAATTAAAGCCGCATGTGGCGACGTTCAGGCAAAAAACAATGGCAATTAAGTTTTGTTGCAATCATTGCACAAAATGCATATGCACATATCAATTATTTATATTTTTTCTTCATATACTACAACCACTTAAAAGAAGCCAAATAATACAAGAAAAAAAATTATAATTTCTTAATGCATTTATTTTGTAGAATTGTGGAATTAAAATTATTTTGGATACGAGTACGATTAAATGAAATTTGCCACTCTGCTTAATTTCAGTTTTTTCGTTTTTTGTTTATTTCTATTACTGGTATTAATGATTGACTGAGTGTATGAATGATATCTGAATACGATTGACACACAAATTTTTTATTATTTCATTTAGTTTTCTTATTTTTGCGTCCGTCAGTGTACTCTTCGTTAGTGATTATCAAATTTAGCTACAAGTTTTTAGAACAGTTAAACACAAAAAATAAGCAAAGTTATGGCATGATCGCGAAGTTCATATATTATTCTCTATAACAATACATATTTGGTTATCGCAAACAAATTATAGTAAATTTTTATTTATTTTATAAGAATTATTTCTCCACTATAACTATGTGTGAGTTTCAATTGTACTATTTAATGTTTACCTTTTATGAATACTTCGATATAGCTTTTATAAAAATAATGTGTTAAATAAGATTTTTACCACAAACATAGTACGATGTGTCTGTAATAATAACTTCATATAAATAAGCATTACAAATTAGAAATAGCCATAGTTTTTTAAGGAAAGCACTTTTGATTTTTTGAGTTATTTTTTATAAATTGATTGTCTTTAAAATGTAGACTATTATATTAATTCTTAGCTTTATGATATAAAAAAATACATATCGGTTTTCGTATATTTAGTTAAACTACTACGAGTTAGAAATATTATTCCAATTGATCATGTTCATTGAAAAAATAATCCCAAAAAGTTTTTATGCTATAACTTCCTACAAAATCGGCTGAGTGTAGTTTCAAATTGCAGTATCGCAATGGTGATATTATCTCCACTTAAGCGTAATTGTTTTCAACTTTGGCCACATTGAAGTTATAATCAATCCACACTTTGTAGATTACTTTTGGGGTGTTTGTAAAATAACAATTTCTAGAATTTATATTGATTGGAAAATTCCCGATAAATTCCCGACGACATAAGTAAATGTGAAATATAAAAATAAATATTAAATAAGTTGTTGTAATCTTTGATTGTATTTAAATAATTAAACTTTTATAACGTAAAACTCCAGTAGTGCTGATTATAATTTGCAATTAAAAGAATCCCGGTATATTTAAAGGAAAAAAATAATATTTATATTTTTAATTTTTATTTTTTTAATAACTGGTAGTACGACAAAACATATTTGAACATAACAAGAAACACATTTACAAAAATAAAATCAAATTAAAAGTATATGGCTCGATTATTACTTATCTAGTTCTTCTTGGAAATACTGTAAACTGCTGCACTGCATAACTTTCTTAGTTACATTAAGGCAAGAAGTTAACTAGTGTAAAGAAAAAGAAAATACAACGGAAATATTTGTATAGTTGGCAATTAGAAAGTTCGAAGAGATTTAAATTTTATAATTCTACTAAGATTGTTTAATAATTACAATTCAGCTCAATGATACTATTTTGCAACTACATATTAGTATTATTATTGAGTTAACGAAATTGGCATACAAACTTCCCACCTACCCATCCTCGATTGACTTGAATCTAATTATTCCCTTTATTAAGTTCACCACCCTGCACTTAAAATAATAATAATTATTTATTTACTTATTTTATAAAACGTTTATTTTAAGTCGTCCAACACAATACATTCATATTGATTTATGTTTTGATATACATAATCCCCATTTATTTGTCACATATTTCATATCTCCGACACCTATTTTGTTTATAAATTTTTTTTTAATTTTATTTTTTTTATAGGAACAAAGGCAAAAACTTATTAAATCTGTTAACAAGCTTGGTGGTTTGGCTGATAGTTTACATGCCATTATTGTAGTACATGATGCATATGTATGTATGTCTTATAATTTAATGGGTTGTGAATTATTCTTCAAATTAGGGTATTGTTGCACAAACAACAGAAAAATGCTCTAAAGTATCATTGCACCATAAATGGTCTCGTTTCTATTCCAGTGTAATTAAACCCTCTATTCTTTCGTGTGTTTCCATTAAGGTTGTTTCGTGCGTGGTTGTAATTTAATTTTTTTTTTATTTTAATTTTATATTTTTTCAGTTTGTTTTATGTGTTTACACATTTTAAAATGTACATGTATGTATTCATTTTTGTTTTTGGTTTTCCATTGCATTTGAATGCATAAAAACGAATGTAAAAATTTATTGAGCGTAAGCTTTATGAATACAAATGTGCAGTTTTTCATTTATTTTTTGTACTAATTAATAAAATATGTATGTATGTAGTTCTTTTAAAGTTCAGACTCAGGAAAACAAAAATAAAAAGAACGCAATGAAAATAGAATATTCGAGGAGTAAAATCGACCTTAGTTAAACTACAATTCTTAAATAAAGTTTACGAAGCTGCATTATCAAAATGCAATTAATATCTGTGACGTTGATTTTCATTTGTATATGAAGAACAAAAAAAAAACCAAAACAGATTGCTTTTCATTTTGCTTACATAAGTACAAAGAAAAATATATATAATTAAAATATTTTAATGATCCAAAAAAAAAACAGCTTAACCTTACAAATTTAACTTGAAAATTCATATAATAACTTGTCGTAAATCAAGATTCGATTCTGTATTGGCATAAAATTCTCAATATTCAATTAATGAATACGTTTTGTCTCTACCGCTTTTAATATGACAATTATTATAATTATATGTTTTTTATTTGATTTAAAGATTTTATCTAAACGCTGGATCACTTAAAAATGGTTTAATATCAGTGATATTTATGCTATTTTTACACGCAAAGAAAAACCATGGTTACGCCATGATCACGACGGTCATATTATAATTTCTAAAACAATATTTGGTTGTCGAAAACAAGTAATAGTGATTTTTGTTTCATTTTATCATATATTTTATCACGATAATCAAGCATTTGTTTGAATTCTATCATTTAATGTTTACTTTCTGTAAAAATTTCAAAATGGTTATCATTTAAAAATAGTATGATTTAAAAAAATAAATTAGACAAAAATAAAATTTTATTCAAAAGCATTAAAAATAACAAATAATCATTAAATAATAGGTGAGACAACAGTATGATTACAAATCAAACTATGATTTTCTTTTAATAATAATTTGATTTCAACTGTTCTTCTTGCTGAATACATTTTTTATTATTTTAAAAGATTGAGATGTCAAAAAAATTTTGAAAAATTAAAGAAAATTTACAAATAAACAAGAAAATGTAAAAACATATTGGTAAAAAATTGCAATTAAATTGGTAAGTGCAATCAATATGTGTATGTTACAGCAAAAGACAATAATTTGCCGTAAAAAAGCAAAAATTGTCGATTTCAATTATAGTCATATATACATATGATTATTGAATGATACTTTAATTAAACATAATAATGATAACTGTTAACCATTATCTGTTTTAACGATAATCATACAATTCAATCATAATATGTTGCTCTTTGATTATGGTTACCACAACCGTATTTTTTCTTTGCTTCAAGTTGTTTGTTGGTAATTTGCATACAAAATATGTAGATAATATGACTATATGAACGTGTTGGGTATGTTTTATAAAATGCCATTCTCCATTCTCTCTGTCTCTCTCACACACAGATAAAAATTGTTCGGGTTTTCTTGTTCTTGCATCGACAACATATATTTGAAACAAATTTATTAGATAAAATCCTTAAATGTAAAAAGTCACCCAAACAATATTACATTATTTTTCTTTACTTTAAGTTTATTTAAATTTATTTAAATTAAAAAAATATCAAAATAACTATGGCGCAATTGAATTGAGAACTGCTGCTCGAAAAGTGACAAAAACGGTAGTTTTTATTCCAGATGTAACTTATATTAGACAAGTGCTTATATGTTTTTAATTTTAAAAAAGTCTAAAAATTATACCATAAAAAATGAAATACTTTTGAATCAATTTAAAATGTTTACGCTATTATGAGTTACACTTAGGACTTTTTGCGAATACAGCAATTACATTTAGAAATGCCCTTTAAACATAATCGAATAGTAAACATGACACCATCTACGCATCAGAAAGAAAAACGGCAATGCTGACTAAATGTGCTTGTTAGTAACGAGTTGGGGGTACTTTTTCTACAAAAACCCTCAACTTCGATGAATATTTACATTTCCTTCCTGCACAATCTGAGTTAGAAAAAAGGCACTTTTAACAATGCTTCAGACTTAGTTTTGACATTTGTATAGAAACTTTCAATTCTATTTTATGCAGACATTTTTCTAATTCATTTTTCTTACTTACTTAAAGATGACATACGACTAACGTTCACTTTTTTTGTAGAGTGTTTATGATAGAATGTATATGTTTGTATCCGGTTTATGGCAAAAGAAATATTATTTAGACGATGTGATACTAATGATATTTATTGTATTAAAAAAACAACAAGAAGAGGAAAATTCACTTGTCACACGTCCATCTACATTATTGCTGAAAATAAAACAACTTTGTACACACATACAACAGGGTCCACAGTGGTTGATTATGCTCGTAAGTAAATGAGGTACAATTTTAGCAATACAACTACAATCACGCTCTCATGAATCCATTAACTGTTTTATAAATTTTGTTCATTCACATTCACAATACTTCTATTACATGCACAAATATTTTCGCATTAAAATCATTTCGTAAATAAAAAATATTTTTTTTACATATGAGTAGGTGAGATGCAAAACTCGTTCGTTACAAAATTAAAAAAAACTCTTTTCGCTTCAAACTTTAATTCATTATTCTTTTATATTTCCTCAATTTTCGATTTTTCAAATGTCAAATATTTAACTAAGAATGTCATGTTATTTTAGGGTCAAAAACGATCCCCTAAATTGCTGCATTTCGCCAGCAGCACCTTGATTATGTGCGCTTCTAAAATTTTTTTTAAAATGTAACCAACGAGTTTTGCATCTCACCTACTCATATACAAGAAGAAAGTTTATTTCTTAAACTGTCGTATTGTAAAATCGAATAAAAGCATCTCTTTTGTGTTGAAAATTAAATTTTGTAAGAATAATTACTGAAATTGAATTTATTATTTAAAATTGTTTAAAAATGTAATAATGAAACTTCTCACCCTAAAATTCTGAAATAAAAGTTGTAAAATGTTTAAAAAATAAATAAATTGGTAAATAATAAATTATATACCAATTGCAATGTATATTTAAATAATAACAATAATGTTTCCAAAAAGAGACAATAATGAAGATTGACAACAATTGTAATATTTAAATACCCAGCAAAAAATTACATGCCAAAGAAATAGTGATTGCATGAGTTTAACCCCTGATGAAGTGGTTCAATTTCGATGAAAAATACATGATTGGAGAGCATGTGTTTATAGGAATATATTAATAAAATTCACTCCGTTCTAGTAAGTGAATTGATGAAAGGAAACCCATGTTTCATGAGTTAATGTTTGTTAACATGAATTGTTTAAGGTATTTTTCATGCATTTGCATGTATTTTGAAGCTCATGAATTAGAAGTCGCAAAAAATGTTATTCACATTGAACAAGTTTAAAATTTGTTTGCTGGGCAGTATTATCATATTTTTTATATTTTTTATTCAAGCTTGAGTTCGATTATAATTTTTCTTTACATTTTTGTCGACACTAGCTGAGTCAATGAACTGAATAAAAAATTTAAAAGAAAAAAATATTATTTTAAAACAAAAAGTTCGACAAATACAAATTAAGTATTACAATATTAACCTTTTCTTTGCCAACACAATTATAATAAATAAAAAACACTAAAACAATAGACTGTGAGCACTTATAATGCAATTGGCATATTTAATACTTTATAGCCGTCATTTTTTTTATATCAGCCCTTTATGTTGCAATTTTTTTTTCGGATTTATTAAAAAACATTTTTCGAAATATTTGCATGACATTTCTTAATCTGTTTTAAGATGGGATGCGTATGTACAGGAACTGCTAAATATCAGTCAATCAAACATCTCTTATCTATGCAGAGTGATTGGGAATATATTATTTAGTACTTTATAAAGTTGCAAATGAATGGTGGAGAAATTACGAACATACTTACATACACACACAAACACAAACACACCTACGTACTTGTAAGTATTTATGTAATTTCTAAATTTTGCCACTAATGGCGAAAAGCATAAAAACATATTTGAATAATGTATGTATGTATAAATTTAAGCTCTCTAAATATGATTCATTATCTTAATATAAACGTATACTAATGTTTATTTATACACGCAAAGAAAAAACACAGACCAACATATTATGATTGAATTGCATGAGTGAGGATAAAACATATAGTCATTGCCAGCCATCATTATTGTGTTTGATAGGTAACCTAGAATAACATTTAGGCTACCTTTTGTCCCAAGGCTTTAAAATTAAAATTTTTTTTTTATTATCCTATTTGTGACTTTTAATTTCCAAGGGGCCAGCCCCTCTATTTAATGTACATATTTCAAACTTGCTAATCACACTTTGAACTCAAAATATGTACACAATTTTATAAAAACATGCAATTTCAGTAGGATGGATAAAAAATCATGAGCTTATTTTTATTAAATCTTTAATATTATAAAAATGTTTCATTGCAAGCGTGCTGTTGTTTAACATACAATGATTATATGTATGCATGTATTTATTTTTATATTTACTGCTATTTTATTGCTAGATTGCACACAACAAAAAAAAAGTTAGTATGCAAAGAAAAATTTCGACAGAAACGCCAACAAGTCCACTTTGGGCTTTGTTCGATTTCATGTAAGTACGTGTATAAATATTTTTTATAACTTTTTTCATTGCATATTCATATGATTTTCTTCCAGTGTACGAATAAAAAGTTCTCTATTCTTTTTCCTATTTGCAATAAGGTAAACAATAAGCGTCTGTAGTTTTAAGTATAAAACAACCCCTAAGAAATGTACGACGGTTCTCTACCCGTTTCTGTCACACTCTTTTGAAATATTTCAAACAATATTTCTTCCTATTAGAGTTTTATTTATGAACATTTATATTTATTTATGTATGTATGGCTCGGTAACATAATAACTAAAACTTATTTTAGTCTCTGTTCAACATTCATTTGCATAATATAATGCAGAATATTTAATGTAATTTATTTCAAAAATATTCCAAAATTTCTATTTAAAATTAATTCTTAAGTCGAATGCAGGATAACAAGTTTTGCAAGATGATGTATTTAAGATTTTTTCAAATGTTATAAAATGTATATATTGCAGTGTGATTGCACATACACCAAAATAATGAAAATATGTACAATAATAACAATGGTGACCGTTTGGTCAAAATACAATGATAATTTGTAATTCTTAGTTTTAACCTTCAACAGGTAAAACTTCGTTTTTAAATTTAAATTAGAGAAAAAAAACCTCTGTACAAATAGTTGTTTACTTTTTTTTTTTTACTTCGTAAAATGTTTAAATGTGTTAGTTGCAACTTTTGACGCGTATTCAAAATTAAAGATAGACAAAATGGCCGGCATTTGTGTAGACGACGACTGTCTGTTTTAAACCTTTTAAAGAGGAAAAAAACGCGTTTTAATGAAAATTTGCAAAATTGTCATCAAAATTTAAGGCTAAAGAGAGCGTAGTTGCAGTAAAAGCTATTTGCCCTATCTGCATTTTCTTACATAAGCTCTTCTTATGTATTTTAGAATTGTATGGAAGACAATTTTTGTTCTTGCAGATTCCATTTTCATTTTCAACATAAAATAGCAGTCATGTCTGCATTTAAATGAACACAATTCAAACAGTTTGTTGGGGCTTTCAAATATGTCGAGGTCCTGCTTGTTTGAAACAATCTAATTTATTTTTTAAATTTTTTTCTAACTACATATCTAATATATTATAATTGGATGTTGTGGCTTTAAATTACGCAATTGAAAATAATGAATGAATAAATTTTATTTGTTATTTCGTTTGTACAAATAAAAATGATTAATTAGATCCAATAATTGGTAGCTAAAAACGGTAACGGTATCATTGCTCAAATACCTGTACATGTTGTCAATGTTTTTTGTTACAAAAATTCTACTTATAATAAATTCAGTTGTCCAATCGAATTTTTTCTCTATGAATAGAGAAATAAATAAAAAAAAATTTTAATTTTCTTTAAATTAGTCATTCAGTATCCGACAAAATAAACACATATAAGAATAGAAAATATATGTTCAATTCGTAAAAGAACAGTGGAAAGGTCGAGTAGAATTGTCACGTAAGATTATAACGTAATATAATAAAATGCATGAAACAACATTCGTGTGCGACCTTATACACATGGCACAACAAATTTTATTAATGCAAAATAAAAGAGAAAAAATATGCTGACCGACTCATATTTATACTTTAAACATCCTCCCTTGTATTCGAAAAAAAAAAACTTAAAACTTATTTAGGGGAAAAAATAACAACAACTCAACAAACAAGGAATGTAAAAATTCTCAAAGGAATAAAAATATAAATCGGACATTATAAATTACAATAAAAACAAGTCAGAGGGCTAAGTTCGTCTGTGTCGAAACTTTTTTATACTTCACCAATGTTATGTGATGACAAAGTCCTCTGTTTTGCTTCAGTTTTCATGTGTTTACATTTCAAAAGAAACGAGAGTAAGTTTGCGGTAGCGGAATCTTAATTATTACACCAGACCCATACATACATTTTATAATTTTCGCCTATAGTTTTGCATATCCAGAGCCCATATCCAATAAATGTCAACTTTAAAACTAGTTATTTCATTTAATATTGTAAAAGTAAGTAATGTTCCTTCCATCAAATGATTTAAATATTCTTAGTAATTGATACCTTTGAAACAAATGTCATAATTGCTGTGTAAAATTTTTTGAAATAACATAGTTTGGTATGTAAAATAAAAATAAATATTTTTTCAAAGTCCGCATATTTTGTCGGCAAATACAAATAGAATTTGAAAAATTTAATATAAAAATTTTTTTTTTTTTTTTTTTAAATGTTTTGTATAAAACTAACAATATATCCGCTACTTCGTTGGCGCAGTTCTTACCATTTTTTGATTACTCAAGTTCTTTTTTCAATTACAAAAAAAATTTTTCGTTGATTTATAAAAATTTGTTTCTTTCTCAATAATTTTTTTTTGTAAAAAACTATTTATTCATTTTTTTTTTTTAATTTCCTCCTTTTGTTTTTCATCTCAAACTTTTTTCGTTCTCTAAAATATTAAAACTCAGCTTGTATTAATAGAACTTAATTTTAGAATTCTATCTACAATCAAAAACAAACAAAAAAATTAGTTAAAAATGGGAAAAATTATTTTTTCAATCGCCCATACTTTTTTCAGTCTTACGACGTATTATGTTCTCTATAACAATTTGCTTGCCGAAGTAAAATAATATTTAAGTAATTTTATCAAATATTTTGTCACACAAGTGTTTCTTTGAATTTTACTTTTCGTATGATTTAAAAAACAAAAAATTATGATAAAAATAGTATTATGTCTTCGCAAACAAAATGTAATGTTACATTCAAACGCATTTAAAATTGCAAATCATCATTAAGTAATAGGTGATACAATAATATGATTACAAAGCAACCGATTAAAAATAATTTGGTATTAACTCTTCTTCTTCGTGCTGAATTAAATTTTATTATTAATATCCAACGAAAATACAACAATTTTGCAAAAAATATAGAAATTTAAAAATAAACAAGAAATTTTAAAAAATATTGCTATGAAAATTGCAATTAAAAAGGTAAGTACAATCAATATAACTAACAATAAAAGACAAAAAAGAAAGCAAACAGTGTCGATTTCCACTGTAGTCAAATATATATGATTATTGCATGATACTTTAATTAAACATAATAATGATAACTAGCAACTATTGTATGCTTTAACCACAATCAAACAATTCAATCATACTATGTTGCTTTTAGATTATGATAGTCCCAACGATGTTTTTTCTTTGCGAGTATGGTAACGTTAAGATTCGAATTTCCCCAAATTCCCTCCTCAAAAGAGGAACCCGCAGAGGAACAAACAGTGCTGTTTTTGCTTACATTTCAGCAGATTATGGAAAGATTTTGCTTAGTAGCAATTCCGGATTACTGTGTTATTATTGGAACATACGGGGATGTCCAACAAACGGACAGTTAAACATTGCCCAGTTGAACTTTTTATCTGTATGATTTTAGAAAATATACCCTTTATGAATTTGCAATGAATGTTGCAGATATTACAAACGGAATGACAAAGCTGTACATACCCTTGCCATTCACGGTGGGTGAAGGAATAAAAGATTATTTACAAAAAATAAATAATTTTGAGCGCAAAAAAAAATCATGAATTTTTCAATAGATAACAAAAAACTTTTTGGGGGAAAAATCTTTCGTTGTATTTCCTACGAATGCAAAAAAAAAAAAAAGTTTTACAAAATACACATGTATATGCTTAAAGTGGGGTGTTTGTGTGTAAATCCTTTTTGAAATATAACCACAAATGTAGCTGGACACTTGATGACATATTATATACATACTCAGAATGTATACAAACGTGACGCAGCGGCGTGACGAAAAATAAAATGAGAAATATGTATAGAACCTCCAAACTACTGAGCCAATTTAAATTAAACAAACTGAAGCTCGTAGGTTATTTTATTATTTCAGTTTTTTTTTATTTTTTTTTTTTTTTTTTTTTGCCTCTATCTTTTTTTTCAACCAATAGTTTCCTTTAGGTATAACTTTTATTAAAAATAAGGTAATTTATTATTTAAAAAGAGTCTGAGAAGTATTGTGAAATGTATAATTTTTGTTTTCCTGGCTTTAAGGTTTAGCTTTGAACAATTTGCAAAAAGTTTTTTTTGCCGTTTAATGTAATACATATTATTATTTATTTGTATACAGTTGTTTGCTTAAATAAAAGGCTTCAAGAGTTCCTTTTTATGTAGGTTTTTAAGCTTTCTAAAATGCACCCTACTTCCAGCATTGTTTGAAAGTTACGTATTTAAACAAAAACATGGAAGAAAATTGGAACGCTGATTATCTTTATTTTTTTATCTCTAATGTGAGACTAATTCGACTTCAACATTAAAAAGTGTCTCCATACAGTCTACATATAAATTTACCCTAAAGAAACAATTTAAGAAAAAAAATAGTACTATTGAGAAAACAATTTTTGTTCAAAAAAACAACAATAATGTTATAATTATATATCTAATTTACATTGATATTCAAAACTCTGATACTCATTTATATATCGCAAAATATTTAAGGCCAAATTAAAAGCGAAAAAATTTTAATTTTTAGAGTTTTTTTTTCTTTTTAATTTTTGCCAATAAATTTAATTTTCAGTCAAATTTTTTTTCTTATATAGTCTTGAATTTATCAAAAATACGCATAAACATAATACATTCCACAACGTTTCTATGGTTATTGGATGGACGACTTATGTAAGTATAACGATTCAAACTTAAAAAAAAAATCAAAATCGACAAACATACAAAAACTTAGTAATGACTTTCTATAGCTGATCACCATATTATTCAATGGCTCTTAAATATAGTTAGTCTTATGAAGAAGTGGTTTGGTAATGACTTGATTTATACAAATACGTTTTTATTAAACATTGTCTAGATATCAGTACAATGTAATTTTGATTGCAAAAATTTCCATGAGTCATTCATATAATTTTTTAAATTTTCATCTCGTTTAACACACTTACTGCCGTATTCATAAAAAATATTTTAGGTTTATTGAATGCTTATTTGACAAATTTCTATACAACATCTGTCAAATAGCTTTCAATAAACCTAAAATATTTTTTATGAATACAGCAGTTAAAGTATAAATTATGTTTTCGACAATAGCTGTGAAATGAAAAGATTTTGTACAGTCAAAGGAAAGGTGACACCATATGACATGGCATGCAAAAATTTGTTTCATTTCGCATTTCGCATTTCGCACACTGATGTATAAATAATGAAATACATACAATGATTTAATTTGGTGCCAAACACCTATTAAATAAAAAAAAATTGCCAAAAATCTTGCTAAAAATTAAATCGTCAATAGCACTAAAAAAAACGCCAATTGTCGTGTAGTACATCTCTTTGTTCTCTTGCAAATGAACTTCATCTGTTTGCCTATTATTTTCTCAAGCCTGAAAGGGGAAAAAATTATATATTTATTTGCTTTTATTTTCTGTACAATAAGACGGAGCCTATATAACTTTTATATGATGAAATACGTAATTGATTTAAATATCCCCTAATTATTCAGTTTATTAGGGAGATAATTTGTTTTTTTTTAATTCTACAATACATTTAAATAAAAATATAAGTCTAATCTATAAGACATCAGAACTGCTAAGCCGCTATTGTGTCGAATATATTATAACTATATTTTATTCTATCTGTTAACTTAAGGCTTATCAAAGCTCTATAAAACCGATTATCTATGGAAATTTAATTAAAAAACCATTTCAAAGCTGAATTAGACCGTAAGTGTGTTAAACCAAAGGAAAAATATTTCAATGGCTTCGAAAAAATTTTTAAATTATAAAATTATATAGAAGATACATCTACATATCTATCTGATAAATAACTAAATAATTATATACACGTTTCGGTTATCGAAGACGAGTAGTAGTTATTTTTTAATGTGATTTATTTTCTCTCGATGATCAAGCATTTGTTTGAATTTTATCATTTAATGTTTCCATTTAATGTTAACCGCGATATGATTAGCTTTTCGAAATAGTATGATTAACAAAATTATTATGAGAAAAATGGTATGATGTCTTCGCAAAATATCATTGTATGTAAAAGCATATCAAAAAATATAAAAAAATAATAAATTTTTATTTTTTTAGAAGTATAAAAATTAATAAAAAATATAAAGAAATACTGAGTAAATGAATAATCAAATAAACGAAAAGATTAAAAAGAAAATATGAAATACAAATTTTATTTAAAAAGTTATGTACGACCAATAAAAGCAATAGAGCAAAAACAATAAAAAGATAGTCCATTTATTTGTAGTCATAATATGATAATTGCATTATCCCTTAAATAAGCATAATAATGATAATTATCAACCATTTTATGTTTGATTTAATCACAGTATGTTGCTCTCGCATTCTGATTACCACAACATCGTTAACTTGTTGAGTAGATATTTCCCAAACAAAATGAATGTGCATTAAAAAAAAAAAAGGAAAACTGAGTACTTTTTATTTATTAAAAGTTTGGTAACTTAGCCTCCAGGCCATAATCGGCTACAAACTTCTACTAAAAAATTTACAATGCTTTTTACTTAAACTATAAAAGTATAAAGTAATAATTTAAAATTAAAAAAAACAAAACAAAAAAATTATTATTTATAAAATTAATTTTTTTACATTTTGGCTCCGCCTGCCTATAAAAATTTCCTAAACAAATTTTTTTTATACTTTATATTTTAAAAAATAGTGCTATGCTTTGAAAAGAAAAAACACTCTATACCTTACGAACATTATTCTATTTATCTTATTTTACTGCTCACAATAATCAATCATATTTAACAACATAAACGGCTTTTTTTATTGGCTTTTATTTTTTAGTCTGTGTACAAGTTACACGCTATTTGATAGAATAATATTGTTACAATTTTCCTCCAAGGAAAAATCAAAATTTTCTTTACATTTTCTCTGCTGATTTGTGTTCATGGCAGTAATGAAGTGAATAAATCAAATTTTGACAGATTATAAAATTGCTTGTTAATGTACAAGTATGTGACAACAAGGAGGGTAAATTCAATAAGAATAAGATTGTATAAACTCTGAAATTTAAATACATTTACATACATAGATGTAAATAAAAAAAATAATTTATTGCCTTCGTCTATGGTCATGTTCCCCACCAAAGGTGATAAAACACCTCCCTGCGCACAACCTTTGGTTTTCCTTTAATCAAAACCTGGTGCATACACCTTTGAGTTTCACTGCCCTACATTTCATAATGGAGACGATCCATTTTATCACAATGGTATCGACCCTTTCCCAGGCTATGAAAAGATATCTTGCGCTCTTTATATTCAAAAATATAGACAAAACGATAGCGACTTAAAAAATTTCCCTTTCGGCAACCCTCATGTTTTCAGTAAATCTACCAGCCCTGTATGCGTGCTGAAATCTATTCAATACTCTATCCCTCAGCGTATTAATTTTCGGAAAATCTATTAACGCACTTTTTATTACTTTCAACACACAAAAAGTAAGGCTGATTAGTCTGAAAGACTAAGACGACTAAGCCCCTTCCTCGCCACGCATCTGTGGCGCAACGTGATTTAGGCTAATTTGTATAAGAGTCTACAACTTTTCAGCTGCCCAAACTGGAAAACAGTTTGGGCATGACAGAGGATAAACTGCCTAGTTTCAAGTTCCAACATTTAAAATTTCTTCCCATTCTAAATTATTTATTTTCTTAAAAAGTAATATTTTTGACATCTATATATATAAAAATCAATGTGTGTTTGTATGTTTGTTTGTGCTTTATAGACGGTTAAACGGCTGGACCGATTTCCTTGAAATTTTCACAGAATCTTTCTGTATGTCTGGAAGGAACTATAGGCTATACTTTGGTTTGAAATTGTAAGTGGGCGGGGTGCCACGCCCTATTAAAGAATAAGTATTAAATATTATATATCACAAAAGTTAATGCAGCTAAAGTCTTCAAATTAAGTACGGTAAACTTTGACATCCACACGAACATTTGGGTAAAAAATGGGCGGACTTGCAATAGTAGGCGTTGCCACATAATTTAAATACTAAAATTCGTATATTTGGAAAACGATATCGATTAGAGTAGTAAAATTTTGCAAGAGCAACTTTAACACCTAAATGAACATTTAGGCAAGAAATGGGTGCATTATCAATAGTGGGCGTGGCACCTACCATATGAATTAAATACTAAAATTTGGGGTGGGCTAAAGGTTTGTAAAAGTGATTTTATTCTAAAATTTTGAATTTTTATTGAAAATGGACAGAAATGCATATGTATATGTATTGTAATTTATTTTATTTACATTAGCAATAATAATATAAATTTAAGATTGGTAATTTCTTTTTTTTTTATTTTTTCTCAAGTCTTGTGAGTCTAGTAGAATGTAAATTCTTTAAATTTTTTTAAAAATGTTATTAATTTTTATTGATTTTTTTTACATTTTACATGACCGTAAATTTTTGTTTTTTGTTTTTCATAAAAATTTAAAACGAGATAATGAAATTAATAAAATAAATTAAAAATAGTATTTAAAGTTAAAAATTAATAAAAAATTCAATTTATAATACCTTGTTAAGCAATAATTTTTCCCGTGTGTCTATAGGATAGGAAAAGGTTAAAGACATGGTAATTTATTATTTTTTTTTTGTTCTATATTTATTTCAACAAAATTGGACAAGTCGTTTTCAATTAATCACAGAAAAAAATATTGCATAAATTTGTTTAATTAATTAAATTTTTGATTTGATTTTGAACTTTAATTATAGTTTTCAATAATTTAACTTAATTTTTTAATTAATATTAAATAATTAAAAAAAAACAAATAGATTTCTGTCAGTTGAAAAAAAAAATTAAAAAATATTATTTTAAATGACAAGAATTGTTACTCAAGGCCGTTTCTTGAGTAACAATTATTCCGCTAATAATAAAAAATAGTCTCCAATCAGCAAGAGAAAGTTCTGGTAAGTGAACATATGTACTGTACATATATAAAAACATGTTCAGTTTTAAGTATGATAAATTATTTCGGTTTCATTGTAGGTATGCCAAAATTCATTACATAATTATTGTATTCCCTTATATTCCTCAGAGTTCTCATTTTAATAGGTAAGTCAGTTGAATTCCTTCACTCTGCCTGATCAAGCCTTCTTCTGGTTAATGCTCGTTGATGCTAGAAATTATTTTTATTTTTTATATGTTATAGTATGTGTATGTGTGTGGAATTCTATTTCTTATCATTAGTTTTATTATATAAGTAAACGAAATGTAATTAAAAATATAGATTCCTTTGTAATATAAATGTATATTAAGAATAAATAAAAATAAAAAATAATATCAAAAAAATATCAATTTTATTATTAATATAATAAATGCTTTAATTTTATAAGTCCCAAATCTCAAATATAGACATGATTAAATTAATTAAAATTTTAATATTAATATTATTATTTATATTAATATTTTTTCAATTAAAACTATTAATTTTCATTTCATTTTAATTTAATTATAATAGTATCATTTTGATGATTGGAGCAAAATTAAACAATTTTTTAATTAATAATATCAATTTCGTAATTGAAGTTCATATTTGTTTTTGTCTGTGATGGTGACATAAAATTTTCGTAAAAGACAAAATTTTGACTTATTAATCCATTTATTATTCGCAGATAAGCTTCAAATTTTTCACATATTTTTTTAATAAAAAGCTAACTTTTTTTAGCAAACGATTTTACGAAAATGGCCAGTCTAATATCAATATGTAATTACGATAGCACAAATTAAGAATTTATATCTATTATAACTAACAATTTTTGTATGGATTTTGTTTTTAAATTACTTTAATAGTTTTCAAGTTAATATTTATATTTAATAATAAAAATTAAGTGTCACTGAACACTAATTCTAACTCTAATTTACTAATACTAATTCATTTCGCGTGAAAACTTTAAATAGCATAGATCAAATCACAAAGAACACAACGTTGCTTATTCTGCACATATCGAATGATATTAATTTATTTAACAACCCCAGTTGTCTTGTCATGTTGGTACTATTTTTCTATATGTTAACAGTATTGTAAGCTTGTTGTTGGTAATTTCCATCGAAACATTTGTAAAACAATATAATTATACCCTTCACATAGTGAAAAAGGGTATATATAGGTTTGTCATTCTGTGTGAAATTTCTACAATTTTTATTTTCGACCCCATAAAGTATAATAATAATAGGGGAGTCGATTAGGCTCTGTCAGTCTGCCCGTGTGTATGTTGAAATCAACTGAAGCCCCCCGATATCGCCTGGACCCGGGTGAGGTTCAAAATATGAGAAATATTCGGAAGTAGATCGGTATAGAAAATTAGAAGCATCGGTACATAAACAACTGAGATATGAACAAAAACCCACGGTCACCTCGTTTTTCTTAACACAACAACAACATACATACATACATACAAACAAACGTGGTATACTGGTAGAGTAAACGTGGCATCGAACTCCAGCTAAGACCAAAAAAAAGTTTTTATTTATTTATTTTTTTTTTATATATATTATTTATATTTTTATAACTTTTTGTTGTTTTTTTAATTTTTTTTTAATATTTTTTAATTTTTTTTTCAATTTTGTATTTATTACTCATATTTTTATTATTTTTTCATTTTTTTAAATATTTTTTATATCATTTTTTATTTATTTTTTTAATTTTTTTTTTTAACATACATACGTAAATTTATAATTTTACAATGGGATGTTTTATATATGTATGTATGTATGTATGTATGTATGTATGTTTTTTATATGAATGTACGTATTTCATATGAAATAAATGATGATACAAACTATTGTTTTTGCGTGACTACACGTTGTGAAGGGTATATAAGATTCGGCACGGCCGAATATAGCACTCTTACTTGTTTTATTTAATATGTTTTTAAAGTGTTGTATTAAAATCCTACAGAGATGGGAAATTAAATTTTTCTAAAATTTTTTAAAATTCTTCTTTTAAATATTAAATTAAATATTGTTATTTTTTTTTAATAAAATAGATGTAAAGTTTGATTAACTTTTCATTCCTGAGTTTTTATTTGCCTGCCGTTTAATATCAATTGACGTTTAGCAATACAACAATACAACCGATACAACAGAAAATGTAAACAAATCAAAAGTGTATTTCAACAGATGATACGGAATACAATAGGGGTTGTGAATTGAACAATTATTTCTTTAATATGCCATAAGCTCAGCGTACGTCATTCGACGCTTAGTTTTTGAATAATATATTGAAATTGCTAAACAAACATTGAATGGAGTGTGTAATAAAATATACAAGCACATCAATAAAACCCATAAAATTCAGCATAAAAAACGAACAAACGACGTAAAAAATCAATTTTTTTTTTTATTTTCTTTACATATTTTGTTTTGCATTACACAGGATTTTTTAACTATACACCTCCCGTAAATATGCTTCAGATATTGAAAATCTATGTACATGCCAGTAATCGAATGTAAAATACATTCATATGTATGGATGTTGTTTGGTAATGTATATGTGCGTTTATTTATGCCCTGCAGTTATATTATACCCAAACACAATTCTTTAATACAAAAATATTTCCGATGTAAATTTTTCGTTTGTATTTTAGAGAATACATTTATACTTGTTTAACGCTTAAATATTCTGTAATTTTTTATAAGAGCTCTCGTTAAACTTTAAATGGGGATACAGAAAATGTATTTTTAGCGACTACAAAAACCAATTATCTTGTAATTCAGTCTTTGTTTAAGGTGGCGTAAACAGTCGTCATCAATTAGTTTTTTGATAACAGATCGATTGACGATCAGATAAATTTGCCATCATCTCTCTGAAGCTTGAGTTTTAATCAGATGTTTTTTTTTATAATTATGCATATAATTGCGAGCTATGCTCCATTCATAATGAAACAATTTGATGCAAGATTTAAAATTAAATAGGTACGTAGTATATAAAAGCGCTTACTTTCAAAGACTGCAGGGTTAGTGTTCTTACATATTTAGGGTTGCTCATTCGCATTTTCGACCATCACATAAATTTTTATATTCATCGTATCTTCAATTGTAATAATTGTAAGTCATTTTATCTATTTCTCTTTTATATTTTTGCTTGTATTCGAAAACAAAAAATTGCATCAATGATTATGTTGATTTTGTATGATGTTTTTTATGCTGGGTCGTTGGGTTGTAAAATTTTTATGATTCCAATGGCTAAACCATACAGTATATAAATATGTATAAGCGGACACACAAACATAAATATACATACAATACATAAGTACATACATATGTAGATAATAGTAGTTTTGAATAATTTACGAGTTGATTTTAGCTTTTTTTATTCCTTAAGAGAAGTAATAAAAATAAGTGTTTTCTGACTAAACAAATAATGGGAACAAATAATAAATAGAGATTTTTACAGCAATTTCAGAAAATATTACATTTGTATCGGCATTTTTAATTTTAACTAATAATGTGTTTTAATGAACGAAAATTATTTAATTTTATGAAAATGTATTTCTCTAAGTAAATTAAAAAAAAAAAAAAAAAAAAACGAAAAGTACTCTAAGGGCACAGCACGTATGTAAGTGTAAAGTGCATTTTTGCTTTATTATTTGCTTCCATATTATAATTGAACAGCTTAAATAATATCTTTTGTGAACCCCATATTTAATTTTCTATCCAAGCCAAGATCAATAAATTAAAATTTTGATTCATTACGCCACAAAACGTAAAAATTACTATAAAAAAGTACTTTTTCTCTCCTTCTCGATCATATTCAAACTTTCTCAAAAATGAGAATTGTATTGTAAATTCATAAGCATTTGTTATCCATATCATTGTCAATATCAACTTGGATTATTTTTTTTTTATAATTGATGTAAACGTAGTTGCATTCTATACTTATAGTAAATCGCTTAGAAATTGTATCTGTACATGAAATATCTTTGTTTAATTTAGATGACAATATTTACAAAAAAAAAAACTATTTTTAGAATTTTTTTCTGAGAAAAAAAATGCATTTTACAATATTTTGTTTGCTTTTTTTTATGTGATTGCAATAATTTAATTACTCTTAGAAGAACTTTAAATAATGTTACTGTGTCCAATATAGAGATTTTTTCAACTTAGTCTAGCGGTTTTGATATCTCAATTAAGAAAAAAAACAGTGCTTTAGTAGTTAACGGGGATTTTAACGTCTTTTAATCTGAATCGAACATAAAAGTCTTTAAAAACAATTTTATCTATGGAATTTTAACAAAACGTTTTAAGCCGAGATTAAAAGAATCTCAGATTTCTTAATCATAAAGGTAAAAGATATTCAAAATAAAATTATTGGCCCTTAATAACCTTTGCAGTAAATTTCGTTAGACTTTATTTACGCTGTGTAAAAAAAATTTTAAACATTTAAACCATTACCGATTGAAGTAAAAATTCTTAATTGGGACTGCTAAGGATGTCTTATTTTTTAAACTTTATAAATGAATCTGGAACCGGAGCTCGAAAAATAACTCCTGCAGATTGTTTCTTTCCAACTCTGTTTATGTACAAAAAATCGTTTTCAAGGTCATTCTTTTGATACCCGCTCTGTTGTCCAGAAGCAAAAAAAAAACACCAAAACATTTGTACTTTTGTGATTATATCTCATTTAGTTTCAATAATTTTAATCAACATAATAAGTCAAAGCTCTTATAGGGTCAGAAATAAATATTGTAGAAATTACAAACGGAATGATAAACCATTATATATGTATAACCATTGCACCACAAATAATGGGTATAACAAAAGGGTCTGAACGGTAGACTATGAAAAATTTAAATCAAATATCTGATATCTAAGCTACGCTTCGACATAGTCATTATACATACACATGTACATGATGGTGAATTATCCATTTTTCATGGCCGAATGGTATAAAATAGCAAAAAATGGTCATAAAAAACTAATATGTTTTTGTTTATTTATTTATTTATTAATTTCTTTAATTTTGTTTAAAAACGAATATTTTTGTTACAAACCATGTAGCGAATGTCATGCTAGTTAGTAATAACATTAAATAGCTCAGGATATATTTAAGTATGTATGGACATTAGACCGTACGATCTGACAAGCAAAAAAGTGCGCCGTACACCTTTCAATACAAAGTATTTATTGTTATATCTTTGACATTTGCAATCGGATCTTAACCTCAAGTACCCTGTTGTCGTATTTACATTACCATCCGAGTTTAAAGAAAATTAAAGCTAGAAAAAATCTTTAAACTTTTGCTATGGCAGTTTGTGGTGGTAACTATGCCAAAGATTTCTTTTCTGTTTTGTTGCCGAACGTTGAGATCGTCTACCAAATCGCCTTGCAGAGATATTTTATATTCGAAGGCTTACGGCTAACTTTTATTTTCGGGTACGGTCTAATGTAAATAAATACATCTGCCAAATATATACAAAATGTATATACATACGTACGAATTTACATTTTGCTGATTATAAAGGATAATAAATCATTTGTGTACTCGGATTTGCGGCATAAAAAACTACTCTAAATCAGACTCTATAGCTAAAAATTATTTTTTACTTACGCTACACTACTTTCATTAAATTAAATTTCCATAATATTAATATCTATAATCAGTTTTATTGCTTGCTTGCCGGAATGGTGGGTGGGTTGTTCCGTCGAGAACTATTAAATAAAAAATTTATTCATGTTAAATTATTACAAAATAAATTGTTCATCTACTAATCTAGGAACTTGTACTCCTTACATTGTATTATACAAATAGTAGGCAGTAATAATAAAAATAATGTTGATTTAGTTTATTTTTTTATTTTAAGCGTTTTTTGTTTTATTTTTTTTGCAGACAATGTCTAAGTTTTTTGACATGCTGTGGGTGAAAAAAGTACGTGTGTCCTTTGCAGAGTGTATTGGAGAAGGATTTCTTTATTTTTGAATATGTAAGAAACAAAAATAGGGTGACAAATTTTTTTGAAATTGCTCTAATTTTCATATACGTATGAATGTGTGTATGGATGTGTTTAAGCGACATCGCCACAATGACTATCACAGAGTTAGTGTTAAATCTCAATTGACGCGATATTATCGAAAGTGAACATAAATAAATAAAGGGAGTCAGTTATGTATGAAAGCATCACTATACTGTTACTGTACTTAAGAAAAGTAAAACTTTGCGACATTTTCTGTTGTGAGTCCATAAAGGCTATAATACACGGCATGTTTTTTACATCTGACTTGATAAATTCCACACTGATAAATACGAACATGTCGTGTGTTAGCATTAAAACTTTACTTCTGTAAAAAACATGTGTTGAGACATCTGACAAAATTTCAATTAGAGCGCGCTCTATTCTCTTCCGTCAAAACATGTGGCATCAGCCGTTGGCAGAAATCTCAGCTGCTGCAAAGCAGTCAGCGACGGTTGCCTGTAAAAGTACAATATTGACAGACATGTAGGTTTACATATGTCTCACATTTTATTTCAGTCAGATGTAAAAAACATGCCGTGTATTATAGCCTTAACTGAACATATGAACTCGGTAATGAATCTCGATTTTATTTTCTCCTACATGCATACGAGTACCTGGGGCCATCTATAAAATTTTGGACATTTACTTTAAAAATTCATATGTATATATGTAACAGCACAGAAAAATCAAGATATGTCATCGATGATTTTACATTGTCAGCGTTTGTCACTACCAAACAAAACAAGTAAAAGTGCTATATTCGGCCGTGCCGAATCTTATATACCCTTCACAACGTGTAGTCATGCAATAACAATTGTTTGTATCACCATTTATCTTATATACAAAACATCCCATTGCAGAATTATAAATTGAGTTTACGTATGTATTAACAAAAAACCAAACCAAATATGCATAACTTCCATGCACTTGTTAAAATAGAGTGCAGTTCATTAAAATATTTATGTAAGCACATGATCTCTAATGACACGCTAATGTTAAAATCATTAGTGTTTTCACCTAAATTTAATCACTTCGTCATCAGTTGAACCCCTGCAAAATCACTTTTTTGTCATAAGTAGTTTTCTTTTTCTTTTTTTTGCTGGGTATGAATAATGCTAACGTTCACCAACGGGTGTACCTACTGTGTGCATTTGTGCGTTTTTGATAAGAGTTTGTGAGTAAATAAGTTTAAGAGTTTTTAATTTATGAAGGTAGTACCTAGGTATTAAAAAAAAACATACACAATCGAACAAACATTATTTTAAAATTCAGTAAAATAATTAACAAAATATTTAGTAAATTTGTTTATAAAAAATTAAATTTAAAAATATTGTTACAGGAAGTTTTGATTGTGTCCACTTTTTTGGAAATTGTGATAATAATTTGAATAAATTATTTTAGTTAATTCAGAGTCAATTAAAAATTAATAAAGAAATCTAAGAAATAGTTAGTCTCAATTTTTTATTTAGCTTTAAGAATTTTTGCTTAATAAAATGGTAATAAACTTTTTGTTGCGATGAAATCATTTTATATACATATAGGTACATATATATCTAATTATACGCCTATATATTTTCCTTTTTACTGCCTTTGAGAGCATAGGGCCAAAACAAGATTATTCTAATTATCTCGATCATCTGCAAGGTGTTTGAATTCAATCTATTTTATTAAGCAGCTAATTTTGTTTTTCGGACTAGTTTTAAATGTCTGTTTAGATCGTGTGATATCTCACCTTTAATTTTCTTCTTTTGAGATTAAGTGAGTTCAAAAGTCTTTTTGTCGTATTAAAAAAAAATATTTAGGGTTCATTAAAGGCTTAATTAACCAATTTTTTTACCTACAACATTTCGTCGTTCTCAAGTTATTGTGTTCTATAAGTACATATGTATATGTTTTATGTGTCACATAGAACACAATAACTTCCCAACATACCAAATAGAAATAAAACTGCAATACGACTTGTGAATAATATTATGACAATAGTGGATTCACAACTGTTTCTGATCAGTTCGTATGTATGCACACAAAAACTATGCTTCGTAAGTACATATGAACGGGAAATTTGTCAACAAGTGCAGTTTTATTTGTTGACAAATTTCTTTTGTGTTTTGCATTTAGTGTTCAAATTTCAAAGTGAATAAAAGTTATAATTGTGTTGTGCGAAAAAATAAATGGTTTGTAATATTATTTATAATAAAATAATTAGAAATGCCTTACAAATATAAAAAAAGGGTTAGAACAGAAACAAAAGAAGTAATTGAACTTCTTTTTAATAACAAAAAACCAATAAATAATTACAAGGATATTCTTAAAACAATATTATTTTCGTAAGCTTATTCTACTATTACAAGCAATAGCTTATAGTAATCGTGTACATTTAAGCTTATGAATAAGGGTTCCGTTTCGATTATTCTATAATTATTACACAAACATTTTACAATCGATTCACAACTCTTTTACAAGCTTGCGGCTTGTGTTGGTAAGCTTATTATAATATTATTCACAAGTCATTTGGTATGTTGGGTTGTGAACGACGATTTGTCAAATCCAATTCCTTTTACTGTTCTAGGTACCTACATACATACATATCTACTTAGGTTGGTATTTAAATTTAAAAAAAAGGCCCAGTTACATATAAGCATGAATAAATAAGACATTTTATATTCCTTAACAGCGTGTATGATTGTGTATGTTATGTTTATGTAAAAAAATAATAATAAAAAATGCCTAATTAGAAGAGATAAAAACCAAAGTAAACTTCTAGTTGCTTATGTGAGAGTAAGAGAAACAAAAAGCACATCTAAATAAGCACAATAAGCTAAATACACGACGCCAGCGTGATTGATATAATTTACTGTGTGTTTGTTGTGTGTGTGTGTGTGTGTATATGACTTTGAGAGCGATTGAGTAGGAGGAGTCTACTGATGGTGTAAACATCAAAATTCTTTTGATAGGATTGAGTAAATACGTATGCTGGTGTCGTGTAGCTATTTGGCTTATAAAATTAAGAATTATTCAAATAAGGATTAAGCGATGCTCGTGATGTTCCCATTAAACAATCTTTGTTTCTATAATTCTTGCACTTTATTATTATAATTGCCAAAAGGAACACAGTTTATGACGCGATCTATGTACCTACAACATGCACAACAAATAGCAATTGTATTGCCGAGATGGAGTAATCGTATTTCTTTAAATTTTGATTCACACAGTATTTCAAAGCTAAAACAGCTGTGCTGTTAGTGAGCGATAACGGTTTTAATTAAAAAATGTTTAATAAATTTTAAAAAAATATATATATTTAGTGAATATATGTAGGCATATCTCGGAATAACTCGAATATAAGGTCATAAAGGGAATATAATGGAACTTTTTACACATTGGTGTTACCTTTTGCGTTTTCCAAGAAATCATTAGAAATTAGAAATAGGTATTTAATACAATTTGAGATGAAAAATTATATAGGCGGTCTAAAAGATGTTATAACGAACTTGTTAAAGAATTTTCTAGGAAAAAAAGAAAAAATAAACAAACAACTGTGCACTGTGCGCCAGAAAAAATTACCTGGGAAATGATACCATTTTTCTGGTTGGTGTTGTCGACTATAATATGAATCCATTTTTAAAATTTGTCCAACACCTTTGATGTTTTGAGTTATGGGTGAATAAACCTGCATCTAAGTTACATATATATCAAGTAGAAAAGCGCCAAATTGTATTTTTCACGAAATTAAGTTTTCAGTGATTCCAATACATTTCACACTAATACAACTCGACACAAAACTGTAACAAGTATCGTCTAAATTATTTGATCTTTTTATACCCTTCACCTGTGGTGCACAAGGGCTTTGTCATTCCGTTTGTAATTTCTACAATTTTCATTTCCGACCCCATAAAGTATATATTTTCTGAAAGCTTATGAATAGAGGAGTCGATTAAGCCCTGACCGTCTGTCCGTCTGCCCGTCTGTCCGTGTGTTGGTTGAAATCAACTTTTAGAAGCAACTACATGTTCCTCAGATCTGCATATGGTATCAATCTCTTGGAAATATCCAGGAGTAAAAAACCACGACCACCTCGTTTTTTTACACAATTAAACAACAACAACATACATATATACACACATATAAAAAACATGCCAAAAAAAAAATTACAAAAAAAATATATTAAAAATAAAAAAAAAAATAATACAAAAACAAAAAAAAATTAAAAAAAAATTGAAAAATTATTTAAAAAAAAATTTAAAAAAAAAATAATAAAATATAAATAATATATTATATACAATAAAATAAAAATTTTTGGCTCAGGGATTCGATGCCACATTTATTCTAACCAGTATATACATATGAACGTATTTTATATGAGATGAATGGTGATACAAACAATTGTTATTGCATGACTACACGTTGTGAAGGGTATATAAGATTCGGCACGGCCGAATATAGCACTGTTACTTGTTATTAATAATTTCTTCTTTTTCTTGAGCTTGAGATCACAGTTTGTTTTTTTTTATAAATATTTTTTTATTAACAACCAATATTTCTATACCAAGCAATAGTTAGCTTCTTTAGGATAAATATTCACATTATGTAAACAAAAAACAAATTCAAAACCATTACAAATTTAAAAAAAACAATTTGGCAAAAAAGGCGGGAAGAAATATTTTGTTAATTTAAAGAATTTTTGAAAATATTTTACAAACAAAATATTTCCTAAGCATTTTATGAACTATTTAAGTAATACATTACAAAAATAACAAACACTCTTTGAGTATCGTTTTCAGATTTTTTTAACTAAAAAGTTAACATTTTCATAAGATATCTGTTCTATAGTTAATTCGCCGAGTAGATGGTACTTTAATAATTTGCAATATTTCTAACATATTTCTGCGTTTGTAACTATATTATTGCTTTAATAATATCTATTATCATTAATGGATAATGATTAGAATTAGCGCAATGTAAAGATAATACTGTTTTTGTGTCAGTGTAGTGTTCCTGTATTTTTGATCAGATCTTTGTCCAGCAATTCCAGTTTTAAGTGTATTTTTTGCTGTTCCTACATAAGCCTTACAACAACTCTTAGTGGCATTACCTGAATAGACATTTAAAATTTATCGCTTTTATCCTTTGCTTTACTAAACATTTTTTATTGTCGTAAATGTTAGAGTTTTTCAATCTTTCATACAAAAAGGTTAGTAAGAGATTTATAAATTTTAGTTTCAGTTGCCGATTGTGTGCTAGAATTAATCCCATTTTTATATAGGTTTATCAATCTACAAATTAACTGGATTGGATAATAATGATCATCTAAAATATTTTTGATCTTTCCTATATTCTTTTTATAAAACTTTGTATCACTAATAACATTTTAAATTATTATTATTATTATTATTATTATTATTATTATTATTATTATTATTATTATTATTATTAATTCAGAAAATAATCTAATTGAGAGAATTTATCCCGATTTATCACTTCATTATCATTTAAAAAATTTAAAAGAATAAAAAAGAAGTTTACAATTAAAATAAATATAAAAGCTTTATGTGTATTATTTTATATCGGACTGATGAAAGTATTCAAAATATCATTGCTCTTATAAATTCAGTTGCTAGGTATGAGCCAGAATTTGGTTGTGAATATTCCGGTGCAACATGAAAAAATGCAAAGTTTAAACATCAGTTTGTTGGCATCATTATTTCTTTCGTAAACGAATTGATTACTACTTTTGTCAGTCTAATGTTTCAGGCGTCACTTAAAAAACCGAGTATAATAAAGTTCCAACAACTAGTTTACTAGTACTTTTTAACGGTTCTAATGAATTTTAGGTATTTTTATTGGGCCTCAATTTCGTAAAATTACAACAGATGAGAACTTTATTAGCAAGCTTAGTTTCGTTTTCACATTCTTGAGAGCAAATGGTGATATAAGCTACAACATGTCCATAAAAGCTAAAAGTGCCTTTTAAAAATTTCAGCATTTGAGTCATGAAAAGCCTAATTTTAATCATAAAATTTAAAAATATATCGGTTAAGTAGAAGTAGTTGAAAATAATTTTAACTTTGTGCTGACACTGTGTTCGTATTGGCTAATAGTTTTAAATTACCTAAGGAGCTAATACATGGCATGTTTTTTCACTTCTAATACGAGATCAAACTAAACGTAAAAGTGCAAAGTTAGTTTTTAATAAAAAAAAAAGTTTTTAAAAAATAAAAGTCAAATCTTTTGGATGGAAGAAGAACTTGCGAAATAAGATCGACAAATCTAATGCAAAGTTAGGAAATTGATAAATCTATTGCATCTATTTCACTGAGCAGATATAGTGCTTAGTAGGAGGAAGCTTGTCAAAAAAATTTCTATGCGCCATAAATGCCTTGAATAATATTTGCATAGCTGGCCAAAACTTTGTGATTCAAGAACGTCAAAATTTGTAAGAAAGTTTCCATTAGTTTTCATTTATCCATTTCCCATTATAAATTTCAGATCAGAATTTACTTTTCAATTCTTTATCCAGAAAAGACAAATTACTGTTTTCTTAATGGGAGACATTTTCTACAAACATTGCAAACAACTATTTCCTAATGCTTAATTATATCCGCAATTGTATATCATTCCGTCATATGATCTCCTTTAAAAAAATATTTTAAGGCTTCAAGGTATTTCTAAACAATTTGTAGCGAGGGAACAGACATTTTTACTTTAATGAAAAAAAATGAATTTTATTCAAGAAAACCTCCCAGATATGTCTCGAATATTGTTTCAGCAACAGTAAACAAAACAAAGTCACAAAAAATAATCGAAAAAACGTCACATTAAAAGTAAAATTATTACTTAGAAACACGAATACGCCATCGAAAACTTCTGTAAAGTTATGTGCAACGCACCACAGACAATTTCACAAAGGCTGCTTTTAATCAAAAATAGTAGGAAAAATTAGAAGAGCAATAAAATCATCCTTATACTTATACGAGTTCCAAAAGCATTATCTATGTAGAACATATTTTTAACCATATTTATGTGCGAAATGAAAATCTTACAAAATCTTACTGACAATAATTTTATTTAATGCGTTTCAAATGTTTTCTTCCTTCATACACAGAGAAAATAAACAGATTTACCGTATTGTCGAAAAACTTACGAATTCAATTCGAAGTAATTACACCTTTTGTGTTATTCCAAAAATAAGTTTGAGTACAAAACGGCTGTCAAATTGCTTCTTGTTCTTATTCAGATACGAGTAGACCTAATGTTATGTTATCACCTTTAAAGTGGAACTTTCATAAAATGTACACAAATCTATTTGTGACTTTAGACGAGAAGTGTGTTTATGTACTTTCAGGATGTGAATCTAAACAGATGCGAGAGTATTTAAATCATGTATTCGAAAACAATAAAAGTAAGAGTCAAGTCCTTTATAAAAAGCACAAAGTTGCAGTATGTCTTACACAAATTTTACTTAAAACATATTTATTAAGACCTTTTGTTAACTTTCTTTTGTTGTTATCTGTAAAAATATTGTAAAATATTTGTGTAACAATCTGATTTTAATTATAATTAGTTGTAAGTTTGCAAAAACATTTTTTTTTTGCGTGTAACAATCGACTCGTACATCAAGTTGAATAAGCAAAATACAGGCAAAGATCACAGAAAGCAGTGTAAATGAGTGTGATTGTATAAATATATGGAGTGTGGATATTTGCGTTATATATATATTTTTATTCAACGGAATCCTAAGGGTATAATTTTAATGGTCAATTGGTATTTGAACATGTATGTTAGTGTGCGTATCAAATTTAGAACAATGTACGATAGAGCGGACCAAATATATTCTTTTTAATACACTAATGGTCCTTTTCACTATCTGTGATTATTTTAATTTAACAGGAACATAACAAACCGCCGATATCGTTAACCGGAACTATTTAACATACGGTTAGTGTTTTGCGTTTCACCATCTTTCGGTTAGTTAACACTAACATTATAGAAAAAGTATGGTGATACTGTTTTTTATTATTTACGAAAAATCGTGCAATGAAAGAAAAGAATCAACAATAATTATACAAAAATTATTAGCAATTTTTTTTTATGAAAGACAAATATACTATATTTAAAATAAATTTTTTACTTAAAATAGTATACATACAGTTCCTTGGTAACTATAAATTTCTATACTTTATTTTATTATAATATTCTTATTATACCCGCCACCAAAAAAAATGGTGGGGGGTATATTCATTTTGTTATTCCGTTTGTAACGAAAATTTTTATCATTATCTCAAATTCATACAATTTTTCTATCAATAAAGATTTTGGAAAAATAGAGGACTATATTGAAATATGTAAGTTGTATTTATTAGCAGAAACAACTTCGACACGCCTACTATAACGTCCACTTTCATTGAAAGACTAAATTTACGAAAACATTTTACTAGCATATCGAAGTGATACAAAGAAAGTGATACATATTTTTTTATAGAGATTATTCCATAGCGATTAACAAAATAAATTCTGTGCTATAAACTACAACAAATTGGTGGTGGGTATAAAAGATTCGACACAGCCGAATATAGTGCTCTTACTTGTTGATTTTTATTTTAATAAATGATTTTAACCGGAAGATTTTGTTCGGTTAAATTTATTTTAATTTCTGCCGGTTAAATTCTAACCGTACTTTGTGAAATGCAATTTTGTCAAACTTACTGTTAAAGTTCATGTTAAATTATAATCGCACTCTGTGAAAAGGGCCGTAAGACTGTGGAAGGAGACGTAATTTGTGACGACTTTGCCAAATTTGATGATCCCGCTGCAAAAGGCCGCATGCAGTTCTGCGTTAGTTTTAAACACGAAATTTATAATTTATCTTTACACGAAAAAATAATCGTGTAAAGCCTAAAAGAATCGGATGCTGACCTTCCACTTACTTAAACACAATCATAAAATACAGTAGTTTATTAAATATTTATACTTATTGTTCAGTATTATATTATAAAAGTTCATGTTCACATGACTTATGTTAAACTGATCCTAGTGCTATATTTTTCATCATGTTTTCATTACTAGAACAATAAGCTACTAAAAATCAGATGAAGGAATTTGAAAGAAACAGTTTTTTTAAATTAATTTGGCCTATAACTTTGCTGACGAGGTACCAATTTGTTCCAACCTTTATAACGTTTATGTCCCGAGTATTTCGGAAAGTTCATTTTATGTAAATAAGCATTACGTTTTTTCCCCCTAAATTCTCGGGAATTCTTTAAAACATTAAAGGCCTAAAGTATAAGTTATATTTTTTAAATCGATATTTTTCTCTTTTTTTAAATACATACGAATTTATATGTACATAAAGGTACTTATGTACAAATATATGTAAGTACATATACAGTAAATAAATAAATAGAAACTTAAATTTACCCCTGCCACTTTACACATGTCCATATTATGTACAAAGGCTCGTATGAACACACGTCAAATTACATTTTCATTTTTCACTAACAAACTTGCCAAAATTTTCTTTTTCAAATTTACAATTTCCCCTAAAAATAAACACTTTTTCTTGCAAAAAAAGTTTTTGATTTTATTTCTTTACAATTTTTGGTTTAAGGACTTTTGAATGACATCTATAAATAAATAAAAAAAAAAACTGGAAAATTTTTAAAATAGATTTGTGGCAGATTTTTAAAGGAACTAAATCATAAGATTGTTGTTAAATAAATTTATGAAGTGAAGTGGAAATGCAGTCTTTTCTGCTCATCAACAAACTAAAAAAAAGTCGTCGTGGGCAAACATGTAAAAGACCTAAAAGTTGTTCAATGTAATTTTTGCAACCAAAAACAAACGTTAAATACTGGATGGCTGGTTGTTATATCCAATCCCTTTGCCTTGGATCCGCATTTGGTATATGTAATTGTAAATATATTATTCTGGCTTATGTTAATTTTTATAAATTATTATACTTCCTAAAACTTTTAAGTTCAATTGCAAGCGTTTAAGAATACTAAAAACCTAAACCAATATTAACCGAGTTGAATGCATTTTCGAAATCAACTACAAATTCATCATCAGCACTCTTCATCGGTATACTATTTTTGACTCACGTATCCGCCATTTTATTTCGGGCGCCATCTTGGAGTTTTACTCTCTCTTTGCTTACTGTATTCTACTGGTCAAGTGCTTTCGTTTGAGTGGGTAGATTTTAAATTACTAGATTTTCCGACAGATAAATTAATTATACGCCATTTTGTAGTAGCGACCATCATATATTTTAAATTTTTTTATAATGTCTTGTATTCTGACCGTTAAGCCGTTTCATTCGATATTCATATTGTTCCTCTCTGTTGTACAAAAGCTAAAAAACATTTATTTTCGTTTAGTCAATTTTATTTTCGAGCTTATATCTCAGTTGGTTTCAAATCGATTTGTCAGTTTTTCTCGGAAATAATTTTCGGGACTACGGCTTATATCCTAATGTCTTTAGCATGTCTGAGAATTAATTAGGAGCTTTGATAAATTAAAATATTTAACAAATATATGTATTTTCCAAATTATTTTCGCCTATAACTTTGTCTTTTTAGTAATCGATCTATCCAAAATTTCCTATATACAATTAGTAACGAACGTCTGTATAAATCATTGATTGATTTGCGGTAAAAATATGATAAAAAACAGAAGCATTCGTATTTATTTTCTCATATCTCTTAAAATTATGGAGCGGTCGTTCTTGATTACAATAGCCATTCATTCCCGGATATTTGCATGAGATTGATACCACATGCTGGTCTGAATATTATGTGGGGGTTTCTAAAAGTTGTTTTCAAACCACACACGGAAAGACGGACATGACTCAATCGAGTTCTTTAGTCATAAACTTTCGGAAAATATATACCTTAAAGATACAGGGCCGTATTCATAAAAAATATTTTAGGTTTATTAAAGGCTTATTTGACAGATATTGTAGAGAAATTTGTCAAATAAGCTTTCAATAAGCCTAAAATATTTTTTATGAATACGGCCCACAGAAATTAATATTGTAGAAATTACAAATGGAATGGCATAAGTATGTATGTAGCTATACATACATATCGATGCCTTACTTCCTCAACCTCGTTCATCTTTTTATACTTCGGCGTTTGGTTAAAAGTTTAAATGCAATTATTAAGGAATTGATTGCATTTATGTATATTAGTAGCAATAATATAAGTTGTTGCCGTAATGGAACAAAAAAATAGCAATCGTTTGTTATGAAAAAGTCAAAACCGTATTTTTTTTAAGTTACGAGGTTGAGGAAGTAAGGCTGTTTTCTTATAGCATATTTTCACGCACTAATAAACTAATTGTTTTCGTATAAGATAGAAATAATTATATATATAGAAATAATTATTATATATTTGTATAAAAAACAAAAAATTTCAAGGCTTTAAAATTTTCAAATGTTTTCAATGATCATAAGTATTTATGATTTCGTAGTATAACTTCTAAGGGGCCAGCCATTATATTCAATGTATTTAAAGCTTGCTAATCACATTTTAAAGCTCTGCAAATTTAGTGGGATGGGTAAATAACCATTAGAGTGATTGTACATACATTTGAAAATACTAATGCGTAGGTATTTATTCGTTACGTACGTTAAGGTGGATATTTTTTCCCCTCAGTACGTATTGAATATCTCAAAAAGAACACACCTTGAATTGTTTTCAGATTTTTGTTTTGTTCTTCAAATGTTTGTAAAATAAGGAAACTAATTTCCAGATATTTTGTGTGACTTTTTGATAAGAATTAAAATTAAATGAATTGACTTGTGAGTAAATGAATGTGAATCGTGATGGCCGTCCAAATTATACTAACGAAAGAATCAGGGAGAAATGGCGATTGTTAAATTTATAAAATACTTTTGGCTTCTTATTTTATTTTTGTTTTTTTTTTTACTTCATTTCACAAAGAATGGCCTTTGATGAACATAAAAAAAAATACAAATTTTGATTAGAAAATACCAGATGACAAAAAGGAAGCAAAGACGACAGATGAAATGAAATTGCTTTAAAACGAATAATTACAAAATTGCGATTAGGATTTTATTAAACTTTTAGAATTTTTTAGATTTAATGGGAAAAGAAATTAATATGTATTGTTGTGTAAAATAGTATTTCCTAACCTGAATAATTATTTGTTAAAACATAACTTATTCGGAATATTTTTTTATCCTTTTTTTCTTCGGTCAAACCATTCGACCGTAATTTTGCTGCAAATGATTTTTAAAGCCAAAATCGCCAAAGCCTCTTTCTTTAGTTTTTTACAATAAAACGTATATATTTTACAATTATTAAAAATATTTTTTTATAAATATTAAAAAAATAAATTTAATCCGAATTGCCAAAAATAGAAAGAGTCGCCATATATAAAATTTGTTAAATTTCGGTAGTAGGAGTTAGTATATTTTTGTTCTTATTAATGTGCTAGTATCACTGTGGTTACGTAAAGGTACACTCAAAGCACAAATCAAGTAATCCGTACTTAAATTAAGCCGTAGCGATTTCAGAAGTACGGTAAGTACGGATTCTCCTAAACCAAGTACAAAATACTTGATTTAAGAATGAATGCATCAAGTACAAATTCCTTAATTTTAGGAATTATTAAGGAATTAATAATTTAAGCCCAAAACCGTACTTGACGTAAGATTCATTTAAATTAAACAATATTGAATCAATCAAAAAATGCGCTTGTTTCAGGAATTCGTAACTTGGTTTGATCGTTGCATAGTATAGTATATTCATTACTTACGCTTTGACATTTATTCAGAGATACATTTTATTAAAACTGACAAAAAAAATGGATAAAGCATTAAACATAAACAGCGTTGTTGTCATAAACATTATTACTTATAGCTGAAGTATGATAAAATGAGAATTATAAAAACCTTTTTCTTTAGTATGGTTTTTTTATGCAAGTGTCTAAAAAATATAAGTTTTTTTTTTTTTTAATTTGAGAGAAATAAGGCTTAATTGAAGAAGGTTTTCTATTCTAATTTTAATAGTCTTGCACTTGATTCTGTAAAACAATACCGTTTTGTACTTGTTTTAGGAAAACCAGAAATAAATCTTAATTGATTTTTTAAGCACGATTTTGGCTAAGCTTTAGAAATAAATTCTTGGTTTTAGAACTACGTTTTTCCTTCTGTGTAGCGTTAAACTAAAATCGATAGGTTTTTTTGCCAATATTTCTTTTTAAAAAAAAAAATAAAAAAATTATTGTTTATATGTAAATGGATTTTTGTTAAATGTAGACCTATAATTACGCTGGAAAAAAATATTGAACACTTTAAGATGTAACTTTACTAAAAACAAAAAAAAAAAACGAATGAATAAATAAATGAATTGAATGCAAGCAGCATTACATTTTTGTTCAGTTCTGCTAGTTATGAAAGCAGTTTTTCGGCAGTGCGTAGAATTAAAATTTGGCTCTCTAATACTTTATAGACATTTTAAATATTAAAAACGCATTGGTTAAAAACTAAATATCTTTCAACAATACATTCGGCACTTTTCTAAGAAAAAATATTATATTATACAATACTATCTGTAGTTCTTTTTACAATATTGATATACTTGCATATACATTTGTAGTATTAAATAGAATTTGTATTCAATCCTAGTTGAACTTATACCCTATATCCGGTCCCATAATAATTTTGTACTGCATTAATTTTGAGATAAATTCTGATATGTTGTTAATGCAAATTAATAATTTATTGTTGTTATTGTAATTTCCTTTATATTCCTTCTTCTATCGTACCCGTTTATACATTTATTTCTTATCAACATTCAAGTATTTGACAACAACTTTCTCATGCTAACCAGGGGCCGAATTACGGCATTCGAACGTGATCGAAATTGTAAAATTCTTATTAGAATCTCTATACCTAAAGCACAGCGAACTCGATCGTTCGAGTAAAATTTCGATTGTGATCGAACGCCGTAATTCGGCTTCTGGATATAAAATACGCTGTGTGTTGATCCACACTGCTTCATTTTCCACATTTCGAACCATTAAATTGTATTGTAATTGAAACTCTACGAAAAAAAAAACATTGAGCTTAAAATATTTGGATACAATAAACTCAGTCTAAGTTCCTGCAACCAACTACCAAAAAATGTTTAGCTTCACCAATGACTGAATCTCATAATAGTTTCAAGAAAAATATCACATCCAACTAAAATATATTTTAATTAACATTTTTCATTTATAATCAACAAAGAAAAAAAGCTATTCGTACTCTGTTATTTTTTGTTTAAACATAAAACACTGCAACTTTATTTCGCATTATTGATAATATATTAGAGAAACCAAAAATTTAATGATCTCTGAAATTGATGTTTGGAAGCACTTGATGTACTTAGATAGTAGGAATAGACCGATATAAATGTATATTTATTTTAATAGATTTCATAAATGCTGCAGTAAATAAACTGAATACTTGTATGTCGTCTGCCAACAGTTTTGCCAATCATAAAGACCCTTTTTTTCTATTAAGATGGTCATAATTCTTAAATAAATTACATTTAATGTAACACGCATTCTAAGATGACTTAAAATATGTCTTTTGCGAGGATATACATATTTTGTTTTTTGTTTTTTTTTTCAAAATAGACATAATGTTCAATTAATATGTGATACACATATCCATAAGGCATACCTTTATTCCATTGCAGAAAAACATATAACGGCAATAGATCACAGCAATATTAAATAAAAAACAACAGCTTTGTTTCGGTCCTTGGTCTGTTTCATCTCCTTAACTGCTTTTCCTTTTGTGCTTACTAGTAGAGCGGCTTAAAAAGTCACATTTATCAAATTGATAGTCACTTAATTATTGTCACTCATACATAACTATTGCAATGGTCATGGAAGAAAAGACACTAAAATTCCTTTTCCAATTGTTGGTTATCAGAGACTAAACTGAGAAATAAATCACCATTAAAACAATTTCGTATTTCGGAAATTATGTTGCAAAAAAAAAGGAAAGAAATGGTGGAATTATCCTGTAAATATCCATAAAATAAAATTAACTTAAAAAACAAAGTTCTACTTTTATTTATGTTATTGTTGTCATTGTTATAAAAATGCTTTTTATATTTTATTTATTTTTTTAAGTATTTTCTGAATCAACATCTGCCATATTTTATCATTTTAATCCTTTAAATTGGCTATTTTTGTTGTGATATGGTCGTTATATTAATATATGTTTGTATATACATACATATGTAGAGCTAAAACGAAAAACAAAAACTTACATTATCATCAAAATCCAATTATGTAATAGTAACATAAAATAACTGTGCCAATGAGTAATAATAGCTTAAGTCGAAAACATTGCTTTGAGAATAATGGGCATTTAGCTTTTGTTTATTTGATATCCTGTTTAAACATATAAAAGAGTTTTCCAATAAGAGCGAAACAATTTAAAAATTAAACAAGTAAGTGCACTTTATTCGGCTGTGCCGAATTCCTGATACCCACCATTAATTTTGTGTACTTTTACAGCACAAAACTTATTATTCTGTTATTAACAGTAATCGCTATGGAATAATCTCTTTATGCTAAAATATTTTTAACTTTCTTTGTGTAAATTCGATTCGCTATTAATTTATATCCTTAAATTTAGTCTTCCAATAAAACCTTAAGAATTTCTTTCTTCTTTCTTTTTTTAACAATGTTGTATTTTTACAGGATTTGGTTCTCAGAGGTAGGTTAAAAATAATATTAGCTTTGTGTGGGCATGGCACCTCAACTCTTAAAATAATTAATGTTTGAATTCAACTTAGATTATCCATTAGAGATTTATATATTGAATAATTTTTGACCATATAGAAATAATATGAATTTAAGGTAAAGCCTTATTTGGGAGGTGGGCGTTAAAGTGCGCTTCTTATTTTTATATTCTGGCATAATCAAATTAAATAGAAAGTTATATATGCGAAATTGCATCATCTATTACATGTAATTTTGTCGATTTTATGAGCTTTTGAATTTTAAAGTAGTTTTTGTAAATAAATTTAACTTAATATAGAGTACTTAATTCCTCCAAAATCTTTGTCCTTAGAGAAATTACATGAATTTGCGATAGAGCGTTATATGGGAGGTGGGCGTATCACCTTATGTTTCCGTTATTACAAGTCTTTTGATCAAGAAGCAAAGAAAAAGTTTTTTTTTACCCAGGAAATATACATACATACGAAATTTTATCGCTCTACGTCAATGCGCTTAGACACAATCGCATTTTATTCAATGTAGGGAGGACATTGTTTTTTGACCTGCTCTGGCACTACGAGCTTTCTAATAGCTTTCTAAGAGTGGCAAGCGTTTTTTGGCTGTCAAAAATTCTCATGTTCATACAATTTGTATGAAAGAAACCGAAATACCGTGTGGCAACGCTCTGCAATTCGAAAATCCAATTTTGACAAGGCTTAAGGTATCAAAGTTGGCTGCAATACAACTGTTGTTGTTTGTTTTCCTTTCGTAATTGTTCAAAAGTAGTGCCGTTTTAGCTATTTTCAGGTTAATCTAGCGAACATTACTGTTCATTACACAACGTAGACGCTCTTGTTAGGGTTTGTCACCTCAGCGTTAACGCTCTGCGGATTATTTCGCAACACCTGCCGCCCTTGTTTACGTTAGTCTGTAATATACCGATTTAGCCTGTTTTCAATAAAAACTATTCATTTTCATTCAATTTATAGTACGACCGTAATGATTAGAGCGAAATCAAATAAAATTGTAATTTTTAAAATTATTTTCATAATTGATTTTTATATATTTTTTTTACTACTTTTTGCAATAAAAACAACAAATAGAAAGAACTGCAATGGAAATTGTAAATGATTTAATTTTACTCGGAGTGCAGAACATGGTCGTATGGTTTTTTAAATATGTAATTTTATTCACAAAAATTTACGATGTTCAGAACAGAATAAGTCGGTTCAAACTCTGCTCAGCCGTCTAGAAAACGGAGTAAATAAACTATTTGGTAAAAATGTAAGTATTCACGCATGCAAATGTTCGCAAATGCATTGGAAAATTTTTTTTTGTTGCGAATATTCGCAAATATGAATATTCCTTACATCACTATTGTAAATATGTACATACACACATGCTTGTGTGCAGTTTGTTTTTACTTGCTATTTGAGATTAATGTTGCAGAAACAAAGCAAAAAACAATATTTTGTCATTAGATTAGTTGTCCATAAATTTACTTAGCGGAGGTGCGATAGTTTATTATTGAAATATTCCTTCATTTTCCTTGGAATGCTATATTACCAATAATTCATTTCGTCATTTTGTAATCAATATTAATTTAACCCTTTCTTTTGTATACAAGATTCGTTAGAGTAATTTATCATTTTCATTTGTTTTTTTTTTGCACATAATTACATTTTGACTTTCCTCTGTATTAATCAATTAACTAAAAATTATTAATTCAATTCACAACCCCAGTTGTATTACATATACTCTTGGTAGTATTTTTCCATCGAAACATTTTGTATAACAATACAACCAAGGCATATCCATAAGGTATATGCAACGGCGAATTGATACAACAAAGCAACTTTTCATGAGATGTTTTATGTCAAGGCCAATTCGTATATCAGGGATGGAAATGTTGTTTTTACATATTAAATATAATAAAATTTGTTTTAAAAAAGGATATAATTGTTTGAAACACATTATTAATGACGCAAAAGCAACAAATATACATAAATTTAGCACATTTATTATCAAAAAAGTACACGTAAGTTAATTGTTTAATACAGAATTTAAAATCACATTTCCCTTCCCTGCATTAATAACGCAAATTCAACTAATTTTGACATAAAGTCTCCCCATCAGCTGGGCTGATAATTTCACCTGTATGAATTCGCCTTGAATACAACTTCATTTCATAGTTTTTAAAGCGAAATTGAAAATTTTGTTTAGAATCCAAAAAAAAAAATATTTTTTGCCCCCAAAATAATAAATATATAATATTTGTTGACTTGAAAGTTTTGGTGACTTTTCTGTCTTTGCTAAAAATTTTTTTTTAAATATTTCCCTTTCCTGAGTTTTTGTTTGCCTAACGTTGAATATGACAACCGATATAACAGAAATTGTGTTCACAAGTAAATAAACCAAAACTAAATTTTAATAGACGATATAGAATACAATAGGGGGTTGTGAATTGAACAATTATAATTCAGAAAATAGCCATAATATTCAAACACATTATTACAATGTATTAGATTTCTTTATTAAAAAGGTTTTTATTAATTCATGTGCTTTAGGAGGTGCACACACTTTTATGTAAAATTTTAATCGAAAATCCCCCCAGATATATATATCCTTAATGTAAAAATACATTTTATGAAATACTCAAGCATCTAAATAATTTTGGACATACTTAAGATAGCCTCGGTAGTTATTGTTGGAAAAAACAAACAAATCGGTTTGAAATATACTGAGATAAAATAACTAAAATACAACTGTTTCAGTATTTTTCCTTAAACTATAACGAAAATCAATTTTTCAGCTTCTAGACAACCGAGAGTCAATAAAAATATCAAATGAAAATACTTGATAAGCAGAATATAAAGAATGCACAAAAAACAATTTTTTTTAAATCCATGATGGCCACTACAACCATAAACAATAAATTTATATAATAACTAGCATATTATCCGCTACTTCCATAGCGCAGTTCTTACAATTTATTGAATATTCAAGTTCTATTTTTTATTACTAAATATGTTTTTGTTAAATTTATTTATCTCTGATTGATTTTTTTAAGATACTACATATACTTTTCCAATATATTCTGTCATTATAACAAAAAAAAATTTATTTCTTCATTTAATGATTAGAAATTTAATATTAAAATGAACTAAAGCCAAAATAAAAATAATAAAGTCTTTTTTAAAGTTCAACAATAAAATGAAAAATTTTATAAATTTTGTTAATAAATATTTAAAGAAAAAGGTCAAAAAACTAGATAACTATTGGGGATATTTTTCGAATATTTATTATAGTAGAATGTTTAAGTTTGTTTACGAAACAATTCAACATATGTAAGTAATAATAACTTGTTAAAGTAATCAAATATTTAGAACAAACGCTTTAGATAAGCAAGTATGTAAACTATATGTGTATATATATTAAGATGGTTCGATCTTCATACAAAAAATGTTAAACCGCAAACACACGCCAAAAAAATAAAGTTACTAGCCATTCGGTTAGTGTCGGAAAACAAATTTTCAGTGGTATTTTGTTTTTATCACATTGAACCCTTAACCTATAAAATATAAATTAAACTAAAGTAAAAATAATTAAAACTCTAAATGAAATATTAGAAATATAATATTAGTAGCTGCTATAAAGTCATAAAGATTAATATGCGATGCACCCTTTTCGGACTACAAATGGCAACTCAGTGTATAAAAACTGAAAGGGCCGTATTCAGGCGTATGGCAAAAAAAAAATCTTTCATCCTAATGGGAGATTGGCTCAAGTTTTTCGAAACCACCCTAATGTACATGCATTCCCAGCAAAAAAAAACTATGAGAAAGAAGTGATTTTGCAGGGTGTTTGAACTGATGTTGAAATGATTAATATTTAGGTGAAAATACGAATAATTTTAACATTATCATGCCATTGAAGATCACATGCTTAAATAAATATATAAATGAGTTGCACTCCATTCTAATAAGTGCATGGACCCATGCATATTTGGTGAAAAGCATACGGTGTTTCATTAAATATTTTTTTTTTTATTTACATGAATTGTTTAAGATACTTTGATTGATGTCATTGAGAATAAATGCTTTTGCACTATTGATTTAGAAATTTTGAAAATGTGATTTACTTTGCACTTCTTCCAATTTTATTTGCTGGGTTAGTATAAACTGATTACACTTAAGTATATTAGCATGATAGTATGTTTGTTGATAGCATTACTTAAGTAAAATAAATGATAAGAACTTGGGATACAAACAAGTAAGAACACTATATTCTGTGCCGAATTTTTGATACCCAACACCAATTTTGTATACTTTTATAGCACAAAATTTATTATTTGGCTATTAACTGTAATCGCTATGGAATAATCTCTTTATACTAAAATATGTATCACTTTCTTTGTATAGCTTCGAGATGTTTTTAAAATATTTCCGTAAATTAAGTCTTTCAATAAAAGAAGGCGTTAAAGTAGGCGTGTCAATATAGTTTTTGCTAATAAATAAAACTGAGATATTTTTCTATATTCTTTTATTCTTCCAAAAACATTGTCCATAGAGAAATTATATAAACTTAATATAAACCGCTATATGGGAGGTAGGCGTTAAAGTAAGCGCGTCACATTCATTTTCTGGCATAAAAATTGCCATTTTTAGAGTGATGACGTTTTTATTTTATATGCATAGAAAATATTTACATATTTACATATTTATGCTTCTCTTCTTCTCTGATTTTAGTGTAATTCCAATTTTTTTTTTAATTTATAGACAAATTTTAGTTATTTTTTTTTAACTGTAATAACGTTTTCATTCATAAATAGGTTATTAATTTTAACTCCCCAAAATTTTGTTATTCATATATACATAAAACGATTTTTTGGACATAGAAAGTAATTTCCACTTCCAAATATAATATTGTGGATTCGGAACGCAGAACAGGCAAGAATGTGTAGGTTTATGGTACATTGAAGAAGGCATGTTAGGTGTGATCCTGTACTCTGCGATCTTCTTGCTCGAAATATTCCAAATTTTTTTGTACATACATAGCTGATAAACAAACAGCTGCTGGAAAAGCAAGTAAGAGAGCTATTTATATTCGGCCATGCCGAATCATGTTATAACTGCATTCAAGTCAAGCTCTTTCATTTGATACCAATATTGAGGGGGTTCTAGAAGTTACATTTAAAAATACCAGATTCGACCCATTTATAAATTTATTGTCCGCATTTGGTAGTGGCGGCTAACATGACTTTTAATTTTTTTTATAGTGCTCATATTGCGCTAGTCAAGTCCTTTCACTTTTCACGCTTTCGGTTGTCTAGAAACTGAAAAAATTTGATTTTTGTTTGTAAATACAGGAAAAACAAGTAAAAGCGCTACATTCGGCCGTGCCGAATCTTATATACCCTTCACAACGTGTAGTCATGCAATAACAGTAAATTCACGTATGTATGTTAAAAAAAAACAAAAAAAAAATAAAAAATAAAAAAAAAATTTAAAAAAAAAAAATTTAAAAAAAAAATTAAAAAAAAAAAAATTATTATATACATATATAATATATATAAAACAAAAAAAAAATAAAAAAAAAATTAAAAAAAAAAAAATAAAAAAAAATAATAATAAAAATATATATAATATATTAAATAAAAAATAAAAAAAAAATAAAAAAAAAATTAAAAAAAAAAATTTTAAAAAAATTTAAAAAAAAATTTTTTTGCCTCAGCTGGGATTCGATGCCACGTTTTCTCTAACCAGTATACACGTTTGTATGTATGTATGTTGTTGTTGTAATGTTGTTTTTATGAAAAGAAAATCGAGGTGGTCGTGGGTTTTTGCTCATATCTCAGTTGTTTATGTACCGATGTTTCTGATTTTTAATACCGATCTACTCCCGAATATTTCTGATATTTTAATACCTTACCCGGGTCCAACCTATGTCGGGGGGCTTCAAAAAGTTGATTTCAACATACACACGGACAGACGGTCAGACGGACAGACGGTCAGGGCTTAATCGACTCCTCTATTCATAAGCTTTCAGAAAATATATACTTTATGGGGTCGGAAATGAAAATTGTAGAAATTTCACACGGAATGACGAACCTATATATACCCTTTTTCACTGTGTGAAGGGTATAAAAACAGAGCCAATCGCGTTTATTTGCTCATATCTCAGAAAGTTATGGGATTATTTTGCTGAATTTCAACAGCGATTCATTCCCGGATATTTCCAAAAGATTGATACCATACACAGGCCTAAGGAACATGGACAGACGGTCAGGGCTTAGTCGACTCCTCTATTCATAAGCTTTCAGAAAATATATACTTTATGGGGTCGGAAATTAAAATTGTAGAAATTACAAACGGATTGACAAAGCTATATATACCCTTGTGCACCACAGGTGAAGGGTATAAAAATAATGGAATATGTAGGTTTATCGTCGATTTTGATATTCTATATGTATGTATGTGCATTGTATTATCTTATTGATATGAAAGACATACATACATATGTATATGTTTCGTTATCTTTTCTTTATAATGATTTTATCCGCTTAAAAACATCCCATTGTAAAATCATAAATTGAGTTTATGTATGCATAAAAAACAAGTAACAGTGCTATATTCGGCCGTACCGAATCTTATATACCCTTCACAACGTGCAGTCATGCAATAACAATTGTTGGTATCACCATTCATCTCATATAAAATACATACATATAAAAAACATACAAAAAAAAAATTTACAAAAAAAAAAATATATTAAAAATAAAAAAAAATAATAAAAAAAATTACAAAAAATATTAAAAAAAAAAAATTTTTAAATTTTTTTAAAAACTTTATTATAATTATTAATTAATTAATTATAATTAAAAAAAATATAAAAAAACAAGTAAGAGCGCTATATTCGGCCGTGCCGAATCTTATATACCCTTCACAACGTGTAGTCATGCAATAACAGTGGCTTGTGTCACCATGCATCCCATATGAAATACGTACATACATATAAAAACATACATATATAAAAACGTCCCAAAAAAAAAAAAATTTAAAAAAAAATTTAAAAAAAAAATTTAAAAAAAAATTAAAAAAAAAAAATTTAAAAAAAAAATTAAAAAAAAATTAATATGTATATAATATATATAAAACAAAAAAAAAATAAAAAACAAATTTTTAAAAAAAATAATAATAAAAATATAAATAATATATTAAATAAAAACAAGTAAAAGCGCTATATTCGGCCATGCCGAATCTTATATACCCTTCACAACGTGTAGTCATGCAATAACAGTAGTTTGTGTCACCATTCATCCCATATAAAATACGTACATACATATATAAAAACATCCCATTGTAAAATTATAAATTCACGTATGTATGTTAAAGAAACGAAAAAAAAATAAATTTAAAAAAAAAATATTATATATATAATATATATAACACAAAAAAAAAAAAATTAAAAAAAAAATAAAAAAAAATTTAAAAAAAATAATAATCAAAACCTAAATAATATATTAAATAAAAAATAAAAAAAAATTAAAAAAAAATTTTTTAAAAAATTAAAAAAAAAATTTTTTTGGCTCAGCTGGGATTCGATGCCACGTTTTCTCTAACCAGTATACACGTTTGTATGTATGTATGTTGTTGTTGTAATGTTGTTTTTGTGAAAAAAAAATCGAGGTGGTCGTGGGTTTTTGCTCATATCTCAGTTGTTTATGTACCGATGTTTCTGATTTTCAATACCGATCTACTCCCGAATATTTCTGATATTTTAATACCTCACCCGGGTCCAACCTATGCCGGGGGGCTTCAAAAAGTTGATTTCAACATACACACGGACAGACGGTCAGACGGACAGACTGACAGGGCTTAATCGATTCCCCTATTCATAAGCTTTCAGAAAATATATACTTTATGGGGTCGGAAATGAAAAATGTAGAAATTTCACACGGAATGACAAACCTATATATACCCTTTTTCACTGTGTGAAGGGTATAAAAATAAAAATAAAAATTTTAAAAAATTAAAAAAAAATTTTTTTTGACTCAGCTGGGATTCGATGTCACATTTTCTTTAACCAGTATACACGTTTGTATGTATGTATGTTGTTGTTTATACCCTTCACCTGTGGTGCACAAGGGTATATATAGCTTTGTCATTCCGTTTGTAATTTCTGCAATTTTCATTTCCGACCCCATAAAGTATATATTTTCTGAAAGCTTATGAATAGAGGAGTCGATTAAGCCCTGACCGTCTGTCCGTCTGTCCATCTATCCGTCTGTCCGTCTGTCCGTGTGTTGGTTGAAATCAACTTTTAGAAGCAACTATATGTTCCTCAGATCTGTATATGGTATCAATCTCTTGGAAATATCCAGGAATGAATCGCTATTGAAATTCAGCACAATCGCCCAATAACTTTCTGAGATATGAGCAAAAAACCACGACCACCTCGTTTTTTTTCACAATTACAACAACAACATACATACATAGATACATGTAAAAAAACATACCAAACAAAAAAAATTACAAAAAAAAAAAATATTAAAAATAAGAAAAAAATAAGAAAAAAAACTACAAAAAAATTTTAAAAAAATTTAAAAAAAAATTTTAAAAAATTTTTTAAAAATTTTTCTAAAAAATTTTTTTAAAAAAATTTAAAAAAAATATAAATAATATATTAAATAAAATAAAATTTTTTTGGCTCAGCTGGGATTCGATGCCACATTTATTCTAACGTGTACGTATGCACGTATTTTATATGGGATGAATGGTGATACAAACAATTGTTATTGCATGACTACACGTTGTGAAGGGTATATAAGATTCGGCACGCCCGAAAATAGCACTGTTACTTGTTGTAATGTTGTTTTTGTGAAAAAAAAAATCGAGGTGGTCGTGGTTTTTTGCTCATATCTCAGTTGTTTATGTACCGATGTTTCTGATTTTCAATACCGATCTACTCCCGAATATTTCTGATATTTGAATACCTTAACCGGGTCCAACCTATGTCGGGGGGCTTCAAAAAGTTGATTTCAACATACACACGGACAGACGGTCAGACTGACAGAGCTTAATCGACTCCCCTATTCATAAGCTTTCAGAAAATATATACTTTATGGGGTCGGAAATGAAAATTGTAGAAATTTCACACGGAATGACAAACCTATATATACCCTTTTTCACTGTGTGAAGGGTATAAAAATAAAAATAAAAAAAAAAAAAAAAAAAATTTAAAAAAAAATAAAAAAAATTTTTTTTTGGCTCAGCTGGGATTCGATGTCACGTTTTCTCTAACCAGTATACACGTTTGTATGTATGTATGTTGTTGTTGTAATGTTGTTTTTGTGGAAAAAAAATCGAGGTGGTCGTGGTTTTTTGCTCATATCTAAGTTGTTTATGTACCGATGTTTCTGATTTTCAATACCGATCTACTCCCGAATATTTCTGATATTTGAATACCTTAACCGGGTCCAACCTATGTCGGGGGGCTTCAAAAAGTTGATTTCAACATATACACGGACAGACGGTCAGACTGACAGAGCTTAATCGACTCCCCTATTCATAAGCTTTCAGAAAATATATACTTTATGGGGTCGGAAATGAAAATTGTAGAAATTTCACACGGAATGACAAACCTATATATACCCTTTTTCACTGTGTAAACGGTATAACAAGTAAGAGCGCTATATTCGGCCGTGCCGAATCTTATATACCCTTCACAACGTGTAGTCATGCAATAACTGTAGTTTGTATCACCATTCATCCCATATGAAAAACATACATATATAAAAACATCCCATTGTAAAATTATAAATTTACGAATGTATGTAAAAAAAATAAAAAAAAAATAAAAAAAATAATTTTAAAAAAAAATTTTAATAAAACATAAAAAAAAAATTTTTTAAAAAAAAAATAATTAAAATATATATAATAAATATAAAACAAAAAAAAAAATTAAAAAAATAAATAAAAAAAATCAAAAAAATTAAAAAAAAATTATATAAAAAAAATAAAAAAAAATTTTTTTTGGCTCAGCTGGGATTCGATGCCACGTTTTCTCTAACCAGTATATACGTTTGTATGTATGTTGTTGTTGTAATGTTGTTTTTGTGAACAAAAAATCGAGGTGGTCGTGGGTTTTTGCTTAGATCTCAGTTGTTTATGCACCGATGTTTCTGATTTCAGTACCGATCTACTCCCGAATATTTCTGATGTTTTAATACCTCACTCGAGTCTAAGCGATGTCGGGTGGCTTCAAAAAGTTGATTTCAACATACACACGGACAGAAGGACAGACTGACAGAGCTTAATCGACTCCCCTATTCATAAGCTTTCAGAAAATATATACTGTATGGGGTCGGAAACGAAAATATATATATCCTTTTTCACTGTGTGAAGGGTATAAAAATTAACAAAAAATAATTTCTAAATATTGCCTTTACAACTTGTGAATGTAATATTCTTGGTAACTCTAAAGGTATTAAAAAAATAAAGCCAACTTTAGCTTATTGATGCACAGCAATTATTGGGACTCTTCGCTTCGACAACATTTTAAAAATGAACTTTTAGATTCCTATGTAAACGAACAAGAAATTTTTAAAAAAGGGGTCTATTTCATTAAAATTTTTATTTATAATTCGTATACAGAAATTTTAAGAAAGTTCATTCATGTAGGGCTATTAAGTAAAAAAAATTCCTAAATTTGTTGCTCTCCTTAGTTTTGGTAGCCCTGCTTGCCTAACATATATTTTTCCATAGTACTAAATAATACGACTATGTTTACGAGTTACATACATAAGCAACTCTGTTTATTTTGCCGGTGTTTATTTTGTTGCAGTGTTGTCACTTCTATGCAATTAACTTTAACTTAACTGTATAATCCAATCCAGCAAAAGCAATATTATTGATTATGGTGACTGACAAACATTGGGACACCAAAAATAATTAGCTGGGCTGGCACCTTCATCTGTGTAAGTGTACCCTGGTGTTGATAAATAGTTGAATTTTTTCCAATTCTTGCTTCTTATAGTATTATGTTGTCTTGTGTAGTTTCAATTAAATTGGGAGATTTCTCTTACTAAAAGTGTAATTTTTAATTTTTGTTGTGGTAACAGTGAATTGTTAACATTTCTATAGAAAAATTCTTTTTTAGATTGCATTTTAACTTTTCCTTTAGATTAATCAAGTAATAATATCGGGGTTTTGATTAATAAAAATTCAATTAAGAAAAATTTATGTTATATCAGTATAATTCGAAACAGTTTCAAGATATATTAATTTTTCATGTGTGATAATTGAAATAAAAAGTTCCTGGAACATTTTTTTTAATCAAAATGATTTTAAGATTTTTAAGAATATATTATTTTTTAACATGTTTTGCCGGTAAGTAGCACAATAAAGAATAAAATCTACAAAATAAAAAATAATTTAATTAATGTATACTCCAGAAGTTTTAATGAATAATAGAGGCTTGAATAGTTGTGATAAGAATTCAATATACATACGTATGTATATAAACATGTATACTTATATATACGTACAAACATATAAGTTTAATGAACTTTGTTTAGTTGTAACGAATTTTTAATCTACCAATCAACGTTTAATGTCGTTTTTGTATTTTTTTTTTCGATTATATCGGTCATTTATGGACCAATTTTCGGAACAAATCAAGTTTACCAACTCAACTACAAATTAAAGAAAGTTTACATAGTGATATCTACTATTTACAAAATGAAATGAAAATTTTTGGAAGCTCTTTTTTTTCTCGTTACACCCCTCTGAAGTTTGAATATTTGTATTCTCGTAATGGAACTAAAGGTTTTGGAAAGTATTTTTCGCCATTTAGAGACCTATAGAACATGATATAGTTCAAAAGGCTGAACAAAATATAAGTAGGTATGTAGGTATTTAATAAAAATTTTCTAGAAATATACTTTAAAGTAACCTACCTAGAACTAAAAATTGTCTTAAAAATTACTGTCTGAGTACATCATACATATACATATTTGAATGTACCTATGCACGTATGTACATATGTACCTACCTATAAATTTGTTTTAATCGAAAATATTTCTTTTTGCTGCTGAGAGATAACCTTTTCGACAATCAGTGATTTGAGGTTATTCTAGCAATTGTTTTTGATGAAAGTTATCTTCTTTACTCGAATACATAGCTGTTTTATGTTTTAACATGTGCAAACCTGTACTGTTTGGGAATGTTGATCAATTCAGCATGAATAACCAGTTTATTTTATTTGCGTTAAAACAAACTTTATTTATTTGTTCCAAAAATACAAAAACTAATGCCTACTAATTAATTTATTAACCTGATAAATAATAATTTATTAATCAGATTATATTATTTCTTAAGTTAGTTGTTTATTAAATTACTTATTTTAAACTTTAGATGTCAAAATCAATAGATAGAACCCTATTTTCTCTCTTCTGTCATTAATGTCAAACTTCATACATATAAAATATCCACAAAAAGTTCTGTCTGAACTGAGATTTCCGGATGAATAAATATTACTTGCTTCGTTGCTTTATTAAAAGTTCTTAATATTTTTTACAGAACTTAACTCGATACTTTGCGTTTTACATATTATTTTGTGTAAACACACGTAATCTAATAAATTTCAGTAAACATTTTTGAGTAAACGAATATATTATAATCAATATTAAGTAAAACTCGATAGTTTTGTGTTTATAAAGAAATATCTTAAAATTTTATATTTTGTTATATGTAGGTACACTAGCCTGTTCCCGCGTCTTCATCTGGTTGGTTATTGACACTAAAGATGGCCTCTTTATGTAATTGAATAGGATTTAATGCAAATATTTAAGACGAAATTCTTTCATAGACGACGTTGGATGATTTAATTTTTTTCGCCAGTACGTGTTAATTTTGGGGACTCGAATTTCTTAAAGCAATTAACTAACTAAATACTAAATAAAATATTGCATATTTCCGCAAATTTGCTTGAATATCGTAATTAAGGGTAGCCTATGTGTAAATCTAGGTTGTTTTCTATCTGTCCCGAAATTCATTTAGTTTCGTTCCGTTTTAGCGTAATTGAGTAGCTAACATTCAAACATACAGCATTCACATTTATAATATAAGTAGGATATTTTATAATGTAGAGAAAATAATAACCAAAAAAAACTCTTTTAGCATCTTCACCCTTTATTCCGTACGAGAGGCAACATTACTATAATCTTCATAATAAAGTTTCGGTTGATAAAATTCATCACGATTCGTCGCAGGAAACCAGTTACACATTCAATTCACTACTAAAAATAAATTCTGTTTGGAATTCAGGCAAGGAACAACTCTTGCAAATCTATTTTACAAAAAATAGTCTTACAGCTCTGGATAAAAAGGGAAATGAAAAAATACAACAAATCAATGGAATTCCCGACAGACCCTTCTACATAAGTTTTATCGATAATAAACCCAGTAAAATTATCGCTCATACATCGCGAGATCAGTCACTATTAAATATTAAACGTGGTATTGCATCGTTAATGCACATTAATTTTGAAAATGGACCTGTAAGTGAAATTGATGTTTCGGGAATTTGTAACAATTTTTATAACGTTACATCGACCACGAAAGTAAATAAAATCAAAACGGACTGTTCACATTGGGATTTAAAAGTTAACTACCGCGGCGAAAAACCTTTAGGTAAATTTTACATAATTTTAGACGAGTAATTAAATAATAAAATATAATTTTAGGCATTCATCAAACGTCTATGGAAAGAGTTGAATATGAGTTGTCAGCAGACGGTCAATTATTAACAGCCTCATCAACGGAAAGTCATAAAATAAGCTTGGAAGCTCAGCCTGAAGTTGGTAGTAAAGTAGAGTCTTTGTTTATTTTGAAACGCATCGATTCAGCACCTCATCAGGTGAAACAACTTCCCTTCAAAACATCTGAAGAAGCTATTAAAAGTTTATTGGATTGGTATAGAATTTTTGACATTGAAGCTGACGTAGATGGAGCTATCAGTGAAATTAAAGATATAACTGTAAGTAGTCACTATAATTGATGAAACTTGAACAATGTTATTAATATACTATTTAGCTGAAACAACAAGTTGCTTTATATGCAAGTGATTTAACGAACGACTTGATAGGAATGGATACTTTGGCAGAAGCTTTTGTCAGACTTCTTCCATTAGCCCGTATAACCAAACGTGCAGAATTTGTGGAAATATTAAATTCAAACAAAAACCTACATTCTCAGATAGTAGATCTTTTGGGCGCTGTCCAAACTATCGATGCTCACAATGCTATTAATGATATTTTCCACTATAGTTCAAATTCAGATTCAGATTTGTTGGAAAAATATTTGCAATCTTTATCAGTAGGAACTCATCCCGAAAGAGCCATTATCGAAGATCTCTTTGAACGTTTAGCATCTACAGATAACGAAATCAAAAACGAAAAACTTAAAGATTCCGTACTTCAGTGTGTGGCTTCTCTTACCCATCAGGCTGGCTTTGATCCTAACGATGAGCTTTTGAAAAAAGTTAAAAATTTTATATTAAAAAGTCTACATGAGAATTGTAAAGATGACATTTGCAAAACTCGCAACATACGAGCTTTGCAAAATCTACAGGACTCGTCTACCATTTCCATTCTCTTGAAATATGCTTTAGAGGAAAAAGTAGTAATATCAGTTGCTGCATTGCAAACCCTTAAGTCATTCCCCATTATATACTTTAATGAGAATCATCGTTTGGCATTCACTCGTATTTTCTATCAAATACAAAAAAAATATGATTCCTCTGCCCGTACCATAGCTCTGGATATTCTCTTGGCAATGAAACCAACCCCAGAACAGTTGGGATATTTGTTGGACTATTTAGCTTCAAACGATCGTCATTTCGAAATTAAAACTTACGTGATACAAAAACTGAAAATGTTGTCGGAAAAATGTTCTCGTTTTCGCTCTTTGTTAGAGGCGAGTTTATACGAAAGGCCGTATGTTAATAACTATTATGTTATTGGGCAAAAAGGTAAGTAAAATTTCTAAAATATCAGGTATTTATGTACATACATACATAGAGTAAAATAAAGCTGTCTTTAAACGGAAGGTGTTTAACATATGTATGACTTGTCACCTTAAGGCTATCATACACGGCATGTTTTTTACATCTGACTTTAAAATTTGTGAGACATATGTAAATCTACATGTCTGTCAAAATTGTACTTTTACGCTGACTGCTTTGCAGCAGCAGAGATTTCTGCCAACGGCTGATGTCACATGTTTTGACAGAAGAAAATAGAGCCCACTCTAATTAAAATTTTGTCAGATGTCTCAACACATGTTTTTTTACAGAAGTAATGTTTTAAAGATAACACACGACATGTTTGCATTAGCAGTGGAGAATTTGACAAGTCAGATGTAAAAAACATGCCGTGTATTAGCTCCTTTAGCAATAGCCATATGTTATTGCGTATGTCTGTCGAAAATGTCATTTTACAGATGGCTTATAATTTTTACTCTCGCACATATGTACATAGGTCGTAAGTAACAAGTAGAAAGGCCCTAACTCAAATAATTGTAACTTTACAGGAGAAAGTAAAAACGTAATTGAAACTATATTATCATAATGTTACTTCTTTTGTAACATAAATAAATATTATTTTTGACACTATTGCGTTAAATTACATATCTTGTTGGCCATGAAGGCTTTCATTGTATTGCCATTAAATAAATATAATACCATATTAATACCAATTTTCTTCTTTTTTCACAGCCAAGCAAATCATAAAAATACTAATTTCTAAATTTGTTTGTAAACTTATTTCGTTTTTTTCATTGTTTGTTTATGTTTTGCGACCAAACACTGTTTAACATTGCCAAAAAATAGATAATGTTAGATTGAAATTAAAAAAATTGTAATTTGTCTTTTACATATGTACAGGGTTGCCCATATTCGACGGACCCATGTTTTTTTTAAAAAAATCAAAGAAAAAAATAAAAATTTGGCGGTTGGCAATCTTAATAATTTAATTTTTTCCAAGTAGATTTGTTTACATCAATTTTTGAATATGATATCTCTCAAATGGCCGCCTCTGGCGTTGATGGCGTATTGTGCCCTTTTTGCAGCATTTTCCATCGTTTTCGCCAACATTTCGGCCGGAATAGCGGCTATTTGTTCACGAATGTTGTCCTTGAGCTCTTCTAAGGTCCTTGGCTTGTTAACGTAAACCTTTGACTTCAAATATCCCCACAAGAAGAAGTCAGGCGGCGTCAAATCGGGCGAACGCGGTGGCCAGTCCAAATCACCACTTTTCGACATCAAACGGCCCGGAAACAAATTCTTCAGAAAATCGATTGTTATGCGACTTGTGTGCGGTGGAGCGCCGTCTTGTTGAAACCACGGTACGGGAACAAATGCAAATCAACGCGAATAATCCGTTGTAAAGTGGACCGAGCCATGCCCAACTGCTGAGAACGGCGTTTTTGGGATGTTCTTGGGGACCTCTCAACACTGGCTCGTACGGCAGCGATATTCTCGGCCGATCGCCTTGGTCGACTTTTATTTGGCCTCTTCGGATTAGAAAGAGCCTCACCAGTCGAAAATTTTTCGTATAAACGCTTAATGGTGTTCTTAGAAGGCGCACTTCTCACATTTTTTAATATTTTAAAAGCACGTTGAGTTTTCACAATTGACTTGTTCTGTTGAATGTAAATTTCAACTATTTCAGAGCGCTCGCGTCTCGTGTATTGTTGCATGGTAAAAATCTGCTTGGACTGACGCTTCAAACGCGGTATGTCATTAAGCGATCTGACATCTCTGTCAAAAGTTATGGCGTTGCCAGATGGGTCCGTCGAATATGGGCAACCCTGTATTTCACACAAGCAATGTTCCCACGGGTTTAAAGGACATGTATGAATTGTGCAGTGGAAAATTTGAAGTCATGTAAAATACATATCGTCTAAAGTCACCTTAATGAGTCAAGATAGCGATATCAGCTTTTGATATAGAAGTTGACCATATTTATAATAAAGATATTACAAGACTCTTCGAAGAATTATGCAGTAAAAATAAAATATAAAGAAATACAGATGGTGTAGACGCACTATGGAACCTCTGTTATCATACATATGTGATAAATTTTTTATCTTAAGAAAATATATTATTTTCAAAGGAAGATAGAAAAAATTAATAATTTTTTTTTAAAGCTTTGACCAGTCTATTTATCAAGTGTAACTTGTCAACTTTATATTTATATACATCATCTTAGATATATACTAGACGTCTGCATGTCTGTTCTCAAAAGCCATTACACACGTTTGTTTTTCAACTACTAAGTGTTTTTCATTATGTGTTATATAAACTAAATTATTAAACTTTTAAAAGAAAAAGAAACAAAAAAAAACTTGAACCGAAAACAAAAAATTACTTCCACATTCAAAAAAATTTTGCAGAGTAAAATGTGTCAAATACTCAAGTATGGTTTGAGCATAAATTTATTTTACTTTTTTCTACTTTTTTGAGTAAATTTGTATAAACTTCTAGTAATTTCTGCATTTGTATTGTACTAATTGACTTTGTTAGTTTTTTCGTTTTTATACCCTTCACACAAAAGTGAAAAAGGGTATATCGTCGGTCTCATGTAGAAAGGCCCTAACTCAAATAATTATAATTTTACAGGAGAAGGTAAAAACGCAACAGAAACTTTATTATCGTAATGTAATTTTGTTTGGTAAAATTGCTTATAAAACTGTTATTTTTGATACTATCGCATTAAATTTTTGTGTCGAGGTGTATTTGCGTGAAATGTATTGAAATCACTGAAAAACTTAATTTCGTAAAAAGTACGAGTAATGGTCTTTCTATATAAGACCGACGATTAATAGGTTTGTCATTCCGTGTGAAGTTTCTACAATTTTAATTAAAGTTCAAAAGAGCAAAATTTTGGTGTTAATATGTTAAGCTTTTTACATTAAAACAAAAAATAATATTTGAAGAATTTTTATCAGCCAAATAATTAGATTGTCTTGATATTACATCCTGTTACTGTTTACATTGTACAAAGATAACATTTTTTTTTTTTAATTTCAGATTTCTAGGTCAGGTTCATTTTTGAAATTAGATACACACATTAATACTTATTCAAATTTTATTCATTTTCCCCTAATATTTTGTGAGGTACAATATTAATTAAATACCACCTTAATATTCATTCGTATGCAGAAATAACTACAATATGATCGATAGCATTATTATTATTTTTTTTTTTTTTTTATAAGAAGAAAAAACTTTAGCAATATTGATAAATAATATGAAAAAAATATGAAATCAGATTAAAGTGCATTAATAAATTGTTCTTGTAACGAACTGGTAGGTTTTCGTAACCTATATATAAAAAATGTGTTAAACCAGCAAAAACGTTATTGCTGATCAGCGGTTTTATTTATTGGTCAACTGTAAGCAGGAAAAAAAAACGTTTGAAAGCAATTTACTTAATTAGTCGCAAAATAATTTTCAAAGGTATTAGTTGTCAGATAATAAATTGTTCTTTGAGTAAATGAACATTTTTGAAATGCTTACCTTGAAATCCTTTTGTGTGATATGGTTATTTTTGGGCATCGTTTCTGCGATGTTGCCATCGGATTATTTGCATTTTGGTGGTACCGAAGAGGAGTCTAGACAAGCTGCTTATTACTTGTCGGCTGATAGCGGTGCTGATACAGCTCCAACTGATGAGCTGAAACGTACACAGCGATCATTTTGGAGAAAGTTACTTAAACACGGCCTCTTTGGGGATTGCGACAATTGCTGCAATAATTGCAACTATAATGTTGGAAATGGGGATAATTATAATCCATTACCTCCGCCACTACTGCCATTTCAGCCATGGCGGCCACTGCCTCTGCTGCAACCTTTGCAGCCACTGTTCGGCACTTACGACAACTATGGAACAAATAGATATAATTACGGAAATCCCAATTATTATGGCAACCCACCAAGTTATAGCATGAACACTTACGGTGGCAACGGTGGAAATGGGGCCTCCAGCTATGTTCCTTCGCCTCCTGCTTCTGATACAGCTCCTGTTCCTGAACCCGCTTATGAAATACCCACAGAACTGCCGCAAACAGATCATGACTACGAAACAAACAATACTCCTGCAAGTGAGGATACATATGAAGCACCTTCTAAACAAGCTGAAGCCGAAAATTCTTATAGTATTCCAGAGCCATCAACGTATACAAATGATGAAAGCCCTAAAGACATTCAATATACAAATGCAAAAGTACCTCAAATTATATATCAGCCTATTATTTATGTATCGCCTCAATATCAGGGCAATAGTGGATATCAAGCTAAACAAGAAGAATCTAAATATAGCGAAGATTACAAAGGTCCACAGAATAGTCCACAGTCACCTAGTTATGAAACGGAATCAGATACTGAATCTGAACAAAATTCATATAACCTAGATGCAGATAATACAAAATCAGATGATAGTTCCAACTCAGTATACAACAACATCCCGGAGAGTCAACCACCTATCGTTGAAACGCCATCTAGTCAAACCTGTGCTGGTCCTTATACGCAACAAACGTCCGTTCCCTATATTAGCCATCCACCCACAAATCCAACCGTATCGACTGTTTCTGCAGTTTATAATATTATTTCTCCATCATTACTTCATTCCGTTACAACGAGTCACAGTCAATATCCCGCTAGTGCGATTAATCCTAATATTCCCTGTTCAAGTGGAGGTCCTTCCAAGTATTCATTGTATCCGTCCAGTGTCATACCTTTGGATAGTTATTCTGTTCCAACGCCAGCATCAATGACAACTTACTCAACTCCAGTATCTTCTACACAAACCTATATACAACCTCTACACCTGACATCTGATGATCAGCCATATCGTGTCTGTCCAGAGCTTTTTCAAGAATATGAGCGGAAACTAAATACAATTTTACCGCATTTTTATGATGCACACTATTGATTGTTCCGTTAATCCAATTTTTGTATTATTATATTTAAAAATTACATTAATAAATAATATTAATAATAATATTACACAAAGTTCCTTATTAAAATGTGTACTAATAATCTTTAAACATTTAGATGTTTAAATATTATAGAATTTTTTGATTTTTCAGAGGTCACCAATTGGGTTCAGCGATTTTATTCAAATACATTTTTTTTTTGGGAATGTAAAACTATAAGTGGTTTAACAATTAAAGATGCGTATAAAATTAAGTGTGCAAGAATCGCGATATTATTTATTTATTTATTGATAACAAATAATATTTTATTTCAATTTTTAATAATTATGTGTCGAATTAGTGCATACAGTCATATACCCAAAATAAGTTTCTTCATAAAACTCATATCTGGTAGTGGAGTACAAATAACTTCATTTTCTTGTGTGTTTAATTTCACACCGCTAATTTTACATCCTGCTTTTTTATTTAAGACGCGTTTTCGTATTGCAGGTCTTACTACTGTCCTGTCGAGGGATTTATCTTGGAATCCAGCATTTAACGAAAGTCTTATCAGCACCCAGGAAATTTATAAAGGTGTCTTAAAGCGTGGAGCTGTAGAGCTAATACTATCTGCCGGAAAGGAAGAAACTAGTACATTTAAGGTAAATATTATATTTATAAATAATATAAAAATAAATATAATATTATATTTATATTTACAAAAGCCTAAAATACTGAAGCAAAACAAAAATCAGTAGTAGTTGTTAAATTGAAAGTTATTCAAAAATGTTTTAATGCGCGTCTTTTGGGAATTTTATTTAATACGAAAAAATGCGAGTTCCAAAATTATTTAACTTTTTATCCATTCGACAGCTGGGGCCGAATTACAGCATTCGAACGTGATCGAAATTGTCAAATTCTTATTAGAATCTCTATACCCAAGGCCCATACCTAAACAAGAGCGTTGAGCGGCAAGCGTTGCAATTGTGCATGTATTTTGTTATTGTAACAAAAACAAAACACATGTAAAACTCCAACGCTTGACGCTCAACGCTCTTGTTTAGGTATGGGGGTAAGGCACAGCAAACTCGATCGTTCGAGTAAAATTTCGATCGTGATCGTATGCCGTAATTCGGCCCCTGGTTTGAACTGCGGTCAAATCTTACTTTAATTTTGGAACATCCTTTATATCCCTTTAAGAGTGGATGTCACAAGAATTTACGGATTTTTTATTAAAAAAAATTATATAAAAAATTAATTTCCAAAAAATAATCCTTGAAAGTTTTTATTGAAATTTGTATTTTAGTTAAAAATAAGTAAGAGCACTTTATTCGGCTATGCCGAAGATTTGTTACCCACCACAAATTTGATTTTTATTATTTTGTTATTAACAGTAATCGCTATGGAATAATCTCTTTATAATAAAATAAGTTATCACTTTCTTTGTATAACTTCGATATGTTAGATAAATATTTTCGTAAATTTAGTCTTTCAATGAAAGTGGGCGTTAAAGTAGGCGTGTTTATAAAGTTTCTGCTAATAAATACAACTTAGATATTTCAATATAGTCCTTTATTCTTCCAAAAACGTTGTCCCTAAAGAAATTATAAGAATTTAAGATAAAGCGCTATATGGGAGGTAGACGCTAAAGTGGGCGTGTCACCTTCATTTTCTTGCATAAAAATGACTGACTAGAAAGTTATATAAACAAAATTTTGTCATAGTACCTCTAATTTTGTTGGTTTTATGTGCTTTTAAATTTCATTAACAGTAGTTCGAAGTAGTTTCTGTATGAAATGTGAAAACTTCTGTGAATGCCTTCTTAGTTTGTTGAACGGAAAACATTGATGTTTTTCGCGATAGTGTGCCAAAGAGCAGTCAACCTCAGCTCATCATCGTGCCCAACAATTGAACATTGTCATTGAACATTTGAAGCGATATTTTGCTCCATACAATGGTTCAATTACCATACCAGTATTATCATAATAAAAAGAAATGACAATAATTTCCTTAATAATTTGTGTTTTATTCAAAATCAACATCGGCCCTTAAAATGTAACCACCCTTTAGTATGTACTGCGGGCGACTCATGATTTTTTAAGCTTAAAATATAAACCTACTACTGATGATCTGGTATAAGCACCAGTGAAATGCATATAGACTAGCTTAAACCCAACAACTAATAGAACAAAAACTCTTAAACTATAACTTTATATATTTATTTTGACTTGCATTTCTTTCCTAAAGTAAATTCAATAAACTGTGAACACCAGAATTAAAAGAGAAAAATTACAACAACAACACATCTTTCAAACGGAAGTTATTTATAATTATTGCAGGAACTATTGCACCATTTTTAAAAAAACTAGTGTTACTTCGAATCTATAGTGAGATAATTAAAGATATTATTTTTTTATAATTTGTTTTATGACATTTGCAGCTTGGTATCTTTGCCAATGGCTTGTCCTTAATAGTGGGTGACAGTGATGACATTGATGATGTTGACGATGATTATGATAGTCCTATTACAGCTGGTATGGAGATTGCTGTGCAAGGGGTACTTTTAAGACCCCTAGTGTTTTTTACCGGGCAGTCGGAACTTATGGGTCATGTTTGGAGTGGATCTGTTTCAGATCCAACGCCCGCCTTTCAAGCTACAACTTTGGCTCAAGACCATGAACATTATATAATATTGTCATCAGGAGCTACTGCTTATACGCGGGTAATTGGTTCGAAATCGGTTAATTTGAACGGCAAGGCAGATTTAAGTATATGGAATCGTAATGCCAATGCGGAGATTCAGCAAAAGTAAGATTAAATAAAAAGGTATATACATTTTAATAATAAGCTTCTAACCTATTACATTAGTTCTGCGGCAGCTGTTCATGGCATAATGAAAGCTGGATTTACTTATGCTTATGTAAGCAATGAGTTTATGTTATCCTATGAGCCTAAATTAAGCTTACAGGCCGATATTGATTTTTATTCTGGTATTAAATTGTGCTTGCAATTGCAGAGGCCCAAAATGGATCTAAAGTAAGTTGAAACTTAAATATATTCTAGAATAAATGACTTATTTCCCTTTTTTATTGTAGACATTCCAATTTTAAATTGGTTACATTACAGGCATCCCATAAATTTGTCAAAAAGGTTTTATCTAAATACTCATTTAAAATACCTGGACGTACTTTAGTCTTGAATCAAAAGAACAATGAAATTTGTAACATGCTATTAAATTAATTCTATGCATTTAATAATTTATTTTTTTACATTACTTGAATTCCTAAGTTTAATTAGGATTTTTTGTTTCTCACTCGTTACTTTCTCTAGTTACTAGAAACTGTAATGGAAAATTCATAGAAATAGATTTTTACCTTTGAATGCATTTTTGTAAAATTATTGTAAGGAAAAATAAATACTCAAACAAAAAAAATGTTTGCATGTACATTGCAATACTCTTAGTGCTTCTAAGCACTTTCCAGTTGTGCATGTTTGATACTAGAACAATAAGTGTTACTCAATTAAACAAAAAAATAAATTAAGAATAAATATTTGTATATTTTTGTAATCGTTTAATTTATTTGTTTTTTTTTACATATTTTAACAAATTCTTTGTATAAAAACTGTCACTCCTACTGTTTCATATGTTTTTTTGTACATAGTGGGCCAATTCAAAGTGGTTGCATATTAGTCATATTTGTACTATTTCATATTATTTTATGCATGCATAAAATTTTTGTTAGTAATTTCCATACAAAAAAAATAATATGACTTTACACAATTGTTTCCTATGTATAAGAAATTGTTTATGTTATAAGTACTTTTAACCATACTGTCTCTCAGAGAGAATTTCTTCGCTTCTCACCTTTCAGAGAGAATATTTTCTCTTTTCTTCTTTCCTGTATAAATACAATTTTTAACAGCGTCATCTCTTTGTCTTCTTTCTTGTATTAAATACATAATTTGTTAACAAAAGGTGTTCAAAGTCACTAGTCATATTAATATGAATTATATGACATAGTACAATATGAGAGTCTACTTTGAATTGGCCCAGTATGTACCAGGGTACACTTATACAGGTGACGGTGCCAGCCCAGCTGACTATTTTTTTGTGTTCTGGAGTATGTCAAACTACATATTAAAAAATTTATTTCAACTCCGGAAATTGTCAAACTTCATACATAAACAAGTAACAGTGCTATATTCGGCCGTGCCGAATCTTATATACCCTTCACAACGTGTAGTCATGCAAGAATAAATGTGGCATCGAATCCCAGCTGAGCCAAAAAAATTTTATTTTATTTAATATATTATTTATATTTATTATTTTTTTTTTATTTTTTTTTAAATTTTTTTAGAAAAATTTTTAAAAAATTTTTTTAAATTTTTTTTTAATTTTTTTTTTTTAGATTTTTTTATTATTTTTTTCTTATTTTTAATATTTTTTTTTTGTAATTTTTTTTGTTTGGTATGTTTTTTACATGTATGTATGTTGTTGTTGTAATTGTGAAAAAAAACGAGGTGGTCGTGGTTTTTTGCTCATATCTCAGAAAGTTATGGGGCGATTGTGCTGAATTTCAATAGCGATTCATTCCCGGATATTTCCAAAAGATTGATACCATACTCAGATCTAAGGAACATATAGTTGCTTCTAAAAGTTGATTTCAACCAACACACGGGCAGACGGCCAGAGCTTAATCGACTCCTTTATTCATAAGCTTTCAGAAAATATATACTTTATGGGGTCGGAAATGAAAATTGTAGAAATTACAAACGGAATGACAAAGCTATATATACCCTTGTGCACCACAGGTGAAGGGTATAAAAAAGAGAGCCGAAAATCGCTCTCCTTTACGCTATCACCTTATGTAATTACACCATGGTATGTACATACATATTTTGGATCATTTCTGAACTATAATTATAGGTTACAAACACAGTTTCATTGTTGATATGTATATTTAAGTATGTAAAACTAATTATCTGTCAAATCAGACATGAGTTGCAAAAAAAAACGTTAGATGGCGGACCCTATATTTTTCTTTTTTTTTGTACATATTTTGCCCCATAAAGGTTTCCAAAAATTATTATGTACCTAAACAATTATTCATTAATGAAATAATCAACTATTACATGAGAATTCGAAATATTGCCAAAATATTATTAGTAGTTTTTTGCGGATTAATCAATACATTATTTTTTCTATAGGTTTAGATCAAGGCAAATTTATTCACCAGGTAGTCTTGTTTCGTCAGCAAACTATTTTTTTCTTTATTAATTTTAAACTTCAGCAATCAAAGCCCATAGATTAATATAATTCCCTCTCTTCTCTTAATTGCCAAACTTTATATAAAAAAAAACATAAACAAAAAATTTCTTTCCAAACTGCGATTACCTGATGAATAAAAATGTCTTGGTTCATGTGTTTGAAAGTTACATATCGATGCCTTACTTCCTCAACCTCGTATCTTAAAAAATACGGTTTTGACTTTTTCATATCAAACGATTGTTTTATGCTTTAACTAAAAAAGATTAGTATATTATTACTACTAATATACATAAATACAATCAATTCCTTAATAATTGCATTTAAACTTTTAACCAAACACCGAAGTATAAAAAGATGAACCGTTTTTTTTTTGTCTCCTAAAAAAATTTTATTTTTTTTAGATACGAGGTTGAGGAAGTAAGGCATCGATATGTTACTAAAAAAAAACAAGAGATAGTTTTTTTATCGTTTTTGGACCTCAGGGGTCAAGGTATATTAACTAAGGTAGACCCGTGTATTTTGTTGCTACAAAAAACTTCTTTAATGTCATAACAAACACTTAAACAGCTGATAAAAAGAGTAGCAAAATGTTAGTCTATACAAAATATTTATGATACAAACACGTCTAGTATAAAACAAGTAACAGTGCTATATTCGGCCGTGCCGAATCTTATATACCCTTCACAACGTGTAGTCATGCAATAACAATTGTTTGTATCACCATTCATCCCATATAAAATACGTGCATACGTACACGTTAGAATAAATGTGGCATCGAATCCCAGCTGAGCCAAAAAAAATTTATTTTATTTTATTTAATTTATTATTTATATTTTATTATTTTTTTTATATTTTTTAAAAATTTTTTTTAGAAAAATTTTTAAAAAATTTTTTAAAATTTTTTTTAAAATTATTTTAAAATTTTTTTTTTTTAGTTTTTTTATTATTGTTTTCATATTTTTAATATTTTTTTTTTGTAATTTTTTTTGTTTGGTATGTTTTTTACATGTATCTATGTATGTATGTTGTTGTTGTAATTGTGAAAAAAAACGAGGTGGTCGTGGTTTTTTGCTCATATCTCAGAAAGTTATGGGGCGATTGTGCTGAATTTCAATAGCGATTCATTCCTGGATATTTCCAAGAGATTGATACCATATACAGATCTGAGGAACATATAGTTGCTTCTAAAAGTTGATTTCAACCAACACACGGACAGACGGGCAGACGGACAAACGGTCAGGGCTTAATCGACTCCTCTATTCATAAGCTTTCAGAAAATATATACTTTATGGGGTCGGAAATGAAAATTGTAGAAATTACAAACGGAATGACAAAGCTATATATACCCTTGTGCACCACAGGTGAAGGGTATAAAAATGCATGTAAACCAACAAAAAAATGTAAACAAATTTTGACATTTGGGAAGAGAAATGTATAAACAAAACAATGATCAGATATGGACTTAAGTCCACCTGGAGTTAATATACCTTGCTCAGGGGTTGAAAGTTCAAAAAAGGGCTACCAACCTGTCAAATTTTCCTCAGTCGACTTATAGGTATGTACCTAAATTTTAAAAAAATATATGTACATGTATGAATGTACTCTATGGGGTAGCAAATGAATATTGTGTAAATTACAAATAGAATGGCAAAGATTTATACAGCCTTGCCACCAGCGGTGAAGGGCATAATAGTATTGTGGTAAAAATTATTTTATTTATATGTCCAACCTGGGGCCGAATTACGGCATTCGATCACGATCGAAATTTTACTCGAACGATCGAGTTCGCTGTGCTTTAGGTATAGAGATTCTAATAAGAATTTTACAATTTCGATCACGTTCGAATGCCGTAATTCGGCCCCTGTTTTTGAAAAAAGTTGATTTCGCAAGAAAAACAAATTTTGAAAAATTCAAAAACCCTTACCCTTTTAAACGCATACGAGTCTTGTTTTGTTTTTTTCCACAAGAGGTATTTTCCCATAACTGGTTTATTTACCATTTCCAATAGCTCAAAATATTCCCAAAAGGAAGATCCGTTGGAATTTTGTCAATTATTTTTTTTATTTACATATTAGTTTTTTCAACGTTTCTTCTTATTTAAGAATGTATTTTCTTTTAAATTTCGTGAACTTGTCCGATTCATCAGATTTTGAAGGAGGATTTTCAAATTCTTTATTTAATTCTTTAAAAATAATTGTAATTTTATTTTTAATTATGATTATATTATTCTTACAAACATGAATAACGGTAAACTTTTCGTTAGAATTTTGGATACCTTACTTTGTTTTTCAGTCATAATGAGTACTAGAAAAATTATAACGGCGACTAAATTAAACCGATACCAAAAGCTTAACAATTTTTGGCGGCGGCTAAAACTCATGTTTTTTGTGACAGTGTTGGTAAAAACAACACAGACATATATGTTGTGACAAGGCGATATAAATTATTCAGTGTTGTTTAAAAAACTTCTAGGTATCAATTCTAGTTCTATGAAACTATGAAATTAAAAATTTTTGTATGTAATATCATATGGTACCACCATACCATACAAAAGCTTTTTCATATCACAGTTTCACAGATCGAGAATTGAGCCCCTGAACTGTTATAATAATAATTATAATAATAATAATAATAATAATAATATATTTTCTACATATCTGGACGATTTATCAAAAGTTATTCATGTTCTTAATGTTGTATTTGTTATAGAATTCGCCTTGTCTTAATGCCTTAATTAATTTCTGTGTAAAAAGCATATTAAGTTTTTTCAGTATGTGTGAGGTGAGTATACTCACTCACAACTATTTAACAATAACTAGGATTAAAACTAGTAAAAATCATATATTTATATTTTATTCGAACTTTTTCTATATATTAAATTATTTTAATGTGAATGATATTTTATTTTGGCTTAAGTTCATTTATTCTTTTTTTATTTAATTTTATAATTCAAATGAAATTAAATTGCAGCCATTTTTAGGAATATTCTTTCTAAAATTATTTCCGATATTAGCCGAGTGGAATGCATTTTCGAAATCAGGTACGATTTCATCATTAACACTCTTTATCGGTATACTACTATGTAATTTAAAATTCCTATTATTGTTACAATTCAATGAAATTTGAATTAGTGAATCTTAGTATTAATTTACAAATTTGTTGAATTTTTACTACACCTATCAAATGACAATTCATAATTCACCACTACTTTGCTGATATTAAAATGTAAACAATTTTGCACGGTCAAAATTCGTAAATTACACTCGTATTCTGAACTCTAACATGGTAACTAAAATTTTTAATAAATTTGACTCACATGTCAATTCTCATATACATACATATTTTGTATATTAATTTTATACAGGTTTAATATTAGTATAATTTAATATAATTTTTTGACATTTTTATTGCAAAATTCCAATAATATTATTAGATTCAATTTATAAGACCTTTAATAAAAAAGTACTTTTTTAAATATATATGTAAAATATCTTTACCATCTCTGAAAAAACTAGTGTCACAACAATTTTTTACTTCAGTATTTAACGAAGCTCTGTTGGGTTGGAACGTGTGTGTTTTCGCTAAAATAGTTATACGAGTTTAAGCAGATTAATTCTTATATCTGACTAAAGAATAAAGAAGTGTAATAACTACAGAATTAAATTTACAGGTGTATTTAATAAAGATTGTTAAAACGTTTATACGTTCGAGAAAAATCTATGTAAAGGTGAATACATAATTCTAAGTGTAAAGTAATTTTAATGAATATTGATTTTTTTTGTGTTACTGAGTTCGGCTATAGAAAACCTATATAAATATATTGCATACAAAAATTGTTTTTCAGAGGAACTTCTCAAGGCATACTAGTCAATACAAAATTAAAAAATGGTCTTTCCAAATAACAATTAATGTTAACAAAAAAAATCTAAGATATTAAATGTAGAGAAGTGTTTATTGCAAAAAATAATGAATGTGTACACAACGGAGATGATTATTCAAATTGTAGTGCAAAAATATGTTCTTTATGTTAAAGAAAGTACCACACATTTTTAGATATATTACATACAATGTACAATCAACCGTGTTGTTTGTTTATAAAATTTTACAGAGCAATTTATAAAAATTGTTAAAAAAAAATAGTTTTCCTCGGCTTTAATTGTGGATTTATAATCATAATCATTTAACAAAAAAAAAAGTAAAAAAGTAAAAAATAAATAAATAAATATATGTTACAACAACCTACCACATCTGACAGTATACTAATAACATATCGTTGGTTACAATTAGGCAAAAACAATAAACTGTATCATATTATGTTACTTTTTTTTGTAAAATTTCTTGTAAAACTTTTACTTAATACTTATTATTGCGTTAAATTTTTGTATATAATGAAATCTACTGAAATCACCGAAAAAATCAATTTGATGTATTAAAAAATATAAAAATCTCAAATATTGGTACCAACATACATATATAATTTCATATATACATACATGCCTTTAACGTTGCGCACCGTTTATTGACTTGTAAAATTTCTGTTTATAAACAATATACCTAGGATTGCAAATATTGCAATATGGAAATTTAAATTAATTTATATATAAGTATGTATATAAGGGATACAACTTTTTTACAATTTTTGAAAATATCAAAATGCTCTATCCATACCTGTAGGTAATGCATAAAAAACAATAACAACTGCATCTTTATGCAATGCAATTAAGTTTGGGATCAGGAAGTTCTAAAAAAATAAAATATTTTCTTTATAAATTCATTTAATAATAAATAAACTCTTGATCTTAAGTTAATTTCACTTAACAAATATAGTTTTTAGATTGTGATTTTGATTATAATCATATAATTATATTAAGAAATGTAAATCTTACTTAATATAATAAATGTGAATGTTTGTATGTTTGGATATTTGTTACTCAATCACGCAAAAATGGCTGAACGGAACTAAATGAAATTCGGCACATAGATAGATAACAACCTAGATTAACACATAGGCTAATTTTGATCACGATAACCAGGCGAAGTCGTTGGCAAAGTCATCGTCACACATCCTAAACGGGTTGTTTGTGTTGTAAATATTTTTATTTTTTTTGTTTATACTAAGTCTACCTTTTATTCCGATAACTACGCAGACGAAGTCGCGGGCACAAGCTAGTGGTTAAATAATTATAAAATACAGCGTGGTGATGGGCCTTATTTTGGTTGAACCCCTAATCTACATATGTATGTGGAAAGAAAAATTTTAATCTATTTTGTACATAATGGCATATAACTACCTACCTAGCAGGTAAATATCGATATCGTACATTATTTCAAGTCATTACCACATTATTATTGTGGATTTTACAGCAATAAATTTTTTGTAATTACCTTTGTTTTAAGTATTAGAATAATCTTAAAATTCGTTATGTATGGAGTACATATCCAATACAAATTATCCACCTATTTTCATTGAAATTTTAGAACATAAGGCATATTTTTTTGTCACTTACTTTAGTGTTGCTGACATGCTATGATACTAATGTTGGATGATTACAATGAAAAAATAATTTTCTGCTTTAAAATTTTATTTGAAATAATTTTTTCTGTACAAAGTAAATAAAATTTTGATTTTTTTACACTTATAATTACTTGTTGTACAACCTAAACTTCCTTGGGGGCTTGCATTCTAAGATTTTTATGCATTGCGAATCAACTATGTTGACATACACTATCTTATAACTTAGAAAATACTAAAAGTAACATAAAAATTCGAAAAAGTACCTTTTAAACTCTATACTATAACTTTTTCAGTCTCTTATTTCTATTTCGTTTTGGATGTTTTTCAAGTTTATGTAAATTACATAAATTTGTATGTCTGGTGAAATCCATATTAAAAATTGTATTTGAATTGTCCCATGAAGTTATATAGAGTGCTAAAAAGTACCTTAGAGGTTGTAAATTAATAAAAAGGACCCAACGCTTAATTTTTTAATAAATTACAATACAATTTTGAAGTTATCATTTTTTGTTTAGCATATTTATATAAGGTCACTGATTTTACCTTATTTTACTCCTAATTTATAATATACCTTCTTAGTGGAGAAGAGGAACGCCCAGTTTAATTTGCATGACTAGCTTTTGAGTTTGCGCTGTGCGATGATGAGTCAGTCAGTAACGTTATTCTTTTTTATATAAAAAAACCGACTTATTAATTTATTATTACCAGCTTACCTGGCAAACATTGTTTTGCCTTTAGGGTGGTTGGCTAAAGAGTAGGGTTTTTTTTCCCGGACTTTTTCGTTTCCCGGGAATGCGAGATTTATTTTTTAATTTCCCGGGATCCCGCAGCAAAAAAAATAAGAAGTAAACTTATTTTGAAATAATAAACAACTTTTCATTAAAAAGCATAAAATAGTCTATAATGTAAAAGAAAAACTATAAAAATTAATAAAGAATTTTGAATTTAAAATATAACTTGAGTAAAAATATTTCAAATTTGATAAAAAAAATATTTTTATTTAGATACGAGATCAAATATGAGTACAGGTACTTTAGCTATAGGATCAAAAATAAAATCATTAGAATTCAATTTCAAAAACATGTAAATACAATGTATAATTAAAAAAATATAAAAAATCAATTTTTAACGAATTAGAAAATAATCTTTTAATACGCTCAAAGCGTTTATTGACTGGTTAAAAAGTTTATTTCTGATTTTATTAACATATTGCCCTGTTACAGAAAACACTCTTTCCCTTTCTACCGATGCACTTTAGGTCAAACGACACATTTTTCTGTGCGAAAGTCCAAAAATCAACTTGCAGTTTTACTATTGTTGTTGTTGTTTTTTAATTCTAAAGACTTCAGAATAAAAAAAATGATTTTTGTTTTGACTAAATATTAATAACTGTCATACAGCAGCGTGTCGAAGTCAACTGATTAAATTTTTTCTATAAATGTGTTCCTAAGTTAAGAAGTGCGTGGTCAACTTTAAGTGCGTATATCTCGGACTGTGTTTGTAATTTATTAGAGTAAAATGGAAAAGAAAGAGCCCAGTAAGTAGATATATTTTTAATTTTAAATGTTTTATATATATGTCGCTATACTTAATAAATGACTCATTAGCGTAAACATCTATAAATAGTTAAATTTTTATACAATTTTTATTTTCTGAAAGCTTTTAAAAAAATATACCCCATTTCTCCACTCTCAAATTGCACAAAGTAATTAGAATATTTTCTAGTGAGTTATTTGGTATTTATCAAAAGTTGCGATTTTTTGCGTTTTGCGAGTAATGCCTCTTTTTGTTAGGTAACCTCTGTATAAAAAAGATTGATCTTTTTGAAGTATGGCGAAAGGAAAGTACAAAAAAACAAAAAGTTGATGACGTTTTGAAACACGTATATGACAAACTTGAAACCTCATCAATTTCTGATGAAATGGTGAAACAAATTACCAAAAAAAATTAATATGTTTTGCGTGAAACTAGAACAAAAGTGGAAAAAGTGTCATAGAAAGACAAATGTATTCAAAAACCAAAACCAGGCATGGCTAAATGCTGAATTAAATATTGTGGTAGATGACATTTTAGAAAAGGCAACAAGTGGCGCTGTTGGACGTCCTCGTGTACCATTTAGTGAAAAATCTAAATTTTGAAAAAGAAAAGAAGCTGCAGAGCTTTCAAATGCGAAAGCTTATACAAGTTTTCTCGTTCGTGCAGCAGCAACATCAGCACGTAAACAAGGTGAAACCGATTTGGCTGCAATACTAAGAAAAAGAACACGTTCCACGTTACCACCTGAAGTAATTGAACTATTATGTTGCTGCGAACCAACAGAAGAACTTCACCATAACGAACAAGACGACGAAAATAATGAAAGTGAAGAAGCCTCCTTTGAATTAGTTTTACAAAGTGAATTGGATATAAACAATTAATAAATATTTTAGTATTAAAAAACAAATTAATTAATTCTATACACTGTGTTTAAATTAATGGGTAAAGAGGGTTAATTTTTGGTCACTTATGGGTTAAATTCCATTTTTTTATTGGAACCAACCATAATTATATAATTCATATAATAACTGTTTTGATAACTCTTATAATGTAGCCGTAATTAAGTTTGCACAGAAAAAGTAGTCATTTGACCTAATGGGCGATGTTGGACAAATTTTGAAGTATTGGTAACGTGGGCTGAGTTTTTTTAATTTTTGACGGCAGTTCTTTCTGATTTTTCATATCAGCTAAATTTTTTGCTCAGATTGCTTTGTGCAATGATCTCAAATGACGCATTAATCCGCTGGTGCTTCGGCCTTTACATGAGATAATCTTTGCACATAAAGAGCATACAGCAGTGTCATCAGCCTTTTTTTTAAAAAAACTTCCATACTATTGAACTTTCCATCTAAAACAGTTTCGTTTCTTTTAATATTAAAGAAGAAAAGTTTATAAAATTAACACATTACCTCAAAAAGTAGGTATATTAAATTATTTGTAAATAAATATATTTCTAAACATAAAGTTAAAAAACCTTGAAGAAAATATTTTTATGAAAAAGAAACGTCACAATAAAAACATATGCTTTCGAGTCGTAGCCACTTTTTTCATTTCCCGGGTTCCCGAAAAATTACCACGGGAAAACGGGAAGATTAAATAACTCAAATTCCCGGGAATTCCCGGGACGAGAAATTCCGGAAAAAAACCCTACTGAATAGCAATCGTTGTTTTGTCTAACTTTTTTGTTTTGTCACCTATTAAACAAAATTTTCACTATTAAGGGAGACTGAATGTCATTAGTAAATCAAACATTTACAGGTGTATCGCGAGTGAAAAATCGAATTGTAAGCGCACAAATAAAAAGACGGTCGTGACAACGACTGAAGAGTTACAGCTTAATATTCCATTTAGAAATACCGAATGTCATTGTACATGCATATAAGGCATTACTATACATGGTTAGGTGATTTTTTAAGTGACAATAAAAAATCATTATTTGGAAAATGGTAAGCATTTTGTTTATATTTGTATGGGGATATATAATAAAATATAAATGCTACATCTCCGGAACTACGGGAACGATTTTATCCAAACTTCACATAAACCATCTATAGACCATCCCCAACGTACCCTGAAATTGGTTGAAATTAGTCGGCTCATTTCCGCAGTTAGTGGAACCGGCGAACTTCGCCTCCAATTTTAAGCCTTCAGACAAACTTTAGAGTAATAATACAACACAAATATTTAAATTAAAAAAAAAAAAAAAAATCACATTTACTGTCAGATTGCGAAAAGTCTAAGTCAACGTATAACGCCATCTATCGGATTTTGGCTGAGAACTTTCTATTTTTCCATTTGAAAAGTCATTAAGGAATAATTTCACACAAAATTTCATACAAAAACTCGATTTTTCAATTTTCCGACTTTTCGGGAGGGATTTTCCAAAAATTTCCTTCCCTAAATACCTTCTCCTATATTATTATATACGAACAACCGACAAAAAATTGTACGGAAATCAGCCCAGCCGTTCTCATTTTAAAATTTAATATACATTTTTAACACCATTTTTATATATGCATGTATATAGACTTAGAAAATTATATCAAAAATTACAAAACAAATTTTATTCAGTTTTTTCTTTCTCCTATAAAGTAAATAACACATGTTCGATATGCATACGTCTCTTTTATTTTAAATTATCGATATTTCTATTTACAAGTATGTGTTGATTTTTGCTAGAAAACCAAATTTTTATCTGCGATAAAAAAAAAACAATTGATAAGATAATAATCAAAAGCAATCACATATTTTCGGATAATGTTAAAAGACAATTAAATATTAATATTATTAATGGGCTGTTATTGTAACAAAATAAAATATTGTGCAAATTTTCCTCTCAAAGTTGTCATTGTTTTAGAACTAAAATAGTTCTAGTACATCAGAAATGTTTGGTAAAGAAAATTGGCTAAATCGTTCCAATAAGAATAAAGTTCTAGCTTGTAACAAAAGAGTAGGTCCAAGGCATGTTCATAAGGTAGTCTTATTTTGTCAGGAATATAAAGCGGTCAGGAATTTAGGCATTTTTTTTACAATTGTGGACACTGAGTTAAATTATTACGTTCTTATTAAATAAGTTTCTGTAATTGAATTTTATGTACAATGGTATGTACGAGTGTACTGAATTATCTCTACTTTACAATTAACTATCGGCATACAAATCGTCGTTCGTAAATAATTGTGTTCTATGTGACATACATATAAAACCTATACATATAGAACCCAACAACAATTTACGAACGACGACAACTATTTTTGTAGGGATAAAAAAGTGTTCATAAAATACTAATGAAATTAATAAAATCAAATTGAACACTTCATATATCCATTCAATCTTCATACATTTACCTCAACATAAAACGTAAATATGAGCACTTAAATAAAAAAATCAAGAAAAAAAAAGAAACGGAACGCCCACTAGTTTGTATCCATTATCGTAAATTCTGTTCACTTCTCAAAAAAAAAAAACAAACATTAGTAAATCAACATCATCCGTTCATTCGCATTCACATTATCAGCTGCGACATATTAACATGTGTGATGAAAAAAAAAAATTATCATGATTTTGTAACGACTTGTATGAAAATGTATTTGTCTTTTCTGTCTTGTCTGTTATGTTTTAGCTGCCGTTTAGGGAATTTATAAATTTATTGTTTGCAACATTTAATCGTAGTTTATTCGACAAAAAACTAAGCATTTAATCAATTGTGGAAATTAAATCAACTTGTACTCAAGAATTGTTCATGTATGTAGTAACGACAAAAAAAAAAAGAACATTTAAATTAATAAAAGCAAGATAACAGACAGACGACTATTTGTGTCATGATGTGTGAAAAAGACGGATATTACTTGCTTTATTAACCTTGATTCAATAATCGTCAATTTTGAACAAGATTAGTTATTAAATGAATTAACGTATTGCAAGTTAAAATAATCAGCTACGAGTAGTGATTTTCAACATATTTCCATCATAACCCGAAGAGTTATAAAGTGATCTATAAATGTTGCTGTCTAAAAACAAATAAATACAAAATTTAGTATAGTTGGAACGATCGGTTTTAATTTCAAAAGCAAAAAGGATGTAATTTTATGCAAAAAGTTCTTTCTTTAAATGCGACTTCATTTTTATTCTAACTGAACGACACTTTAAAGTCATTACACACAATATAAGGGTATCAATTCTCGTTCTGCGAAATTGTGAAATTGTAAAATGAAAAGTTTTTGTACAATTAAAGATAGTGACACCATATGATATGACGCACAAAAAGATTTCATTTTAGATTAAGGATTTTAGTTTTACAATATTATAATATTTTGAATAGTTTGTTTTTCATATTATGAAGTCTTAACCGATAATATTATATGATTGCATGATTATAAGTACGTTGAGTTATAAAATTTAAGATTTTTAATTTGTTGCAGTCAATTTTGCTGGCCAAACAAAAAAAAATATTTACATTTTTTAGTCGGAATGTTTTTTTTTATAAAAAAAAAATCAGTTTCTGTATTGGCTGAATATTACATCGACTTTGAGCCACTCTATGATGTATTTTTTATCTCCTAAAATATGTATGTATGTGTAAAACTTTTTTGCGCACTATGTTTAAAACTCAAGGTACAAAGAAAGCATCGTCGTTGTATATTTTATTGATCTATTTATCCTTCACATCTATGGAATTCATATCATAATGTTCTGTATTAGAATCCAACTTTGGCGCCCTCTGCTTCAGTGGGAGTTTAGGGAATATACATGTATATTAAGAAATCAACTGTTGTATCTTATGCGGAAAATAGAAATACTTTTTACGTATTGTAGCATGCAAAATCTCAATATCTAAATAACATTTTCTTCGTTTTTAGGCTTCGTATTACAGGTTCCAGTTGAAACAGCTTTATAGAATGTAAAATTTTACTTAGAACATTTAAATATGATGCTTTTATGTACAATCTAAACATGACATTTTTCTTATTATTAAAATTCTTAAATAATAAGCGGCCAGACGGATCGCTTATTGTCTTTCTAAGGCAATAGGATTACTTCAAAGTGGGTGTTGGCGAATAGCTTTTATCGATATAAAAATCGGTATAAAAATAACAAACGGTTTAGGTTTTTAAACATTAGAAATTAAAAAAAAAGAATACCGCACTTTATTTCAGTTTTTTATGGAAAAAGTTTTTTAACTAAAATTCAAGCTTTTAAACTACATTTTCTACATTTTGATTTTAATGATGTTCTATTGTTCTTAAGATAAAAAAAGCATAATATTGAATGCTCATTAAATATTTTTATAAACTTTACAGGAAATCAAGGCATTTTTATTCATCAGGTAAATTCAAAGAATATTTTTGTTTATGTTTTTTTTTATTTATGAAGTTTGACATTTGAAATAAATGTAAGAAGAGAGAGAGAGCGAGAGAGAACTGTTTTTTATCTTTAGCTAGTCTATGACACCTAAAGTTGATGAAGAAAATAATCAGTTGACACGAATCAAGACTACCGAATTGCCTTGACGGGAAATGTTATACATACGGTTGTCATTTTCTTTGTCACCTCTACAATTTTTAGTTGCGATCCCAAAAATATTCTGAATACAATAGATTTGGATGTCCCCTTGTCTGTGTAAGTGGAAATTAACTTTTTGAGCCTTAACATACGGATTCATGTTAGATTAATTTTTTGAATGTTGCTGTTAAAATGGTTACATTACCGACTGAGATAAAAAAAACAAATGTTTTTGTTTTTATCAAATTCTTTTAATATAAAATTTGTTTTTAATAAAGAATACACACAACAGCAATGATTGCCGCTATGTGCGATTCGTCATAGACGAGAATATAAGTTTCTAACTTGCCTTTTTACTACCTCTTAATATAAAACCGGTGCCCATTGAAAGATAAATTTATGAATCAATAAGGACAAAATCAAGTTTTTAATACATTTTGCAAGTTAGTTTTTTACTAATAACGATATGAAATTAATTTTTCTTATAAACATTTTTATAACAAATTAAATAAATAATTCCCAGCAAAAACAAGACATGCAAAAGAAACAGTGAATTCATGGGTTCAACACATGATGAAGTATTTCGATTAAGGTGAAACATGCATGATTTTTACATTAACGTTTACCTGGAGATCATGTGTTTATATGAATATATTAATAAAATTCACTTCTTTACATTTAGTGCATAGATCGCATACATATTAGGTGAAAATGAACCGGTGTTTCATGAGTTAATAATGTTTGTTTAAAGGAATTGTTGGAGATATTTTGCATTATGATGCCTTAATTTTGAAGCACATCATTTAGAACAAACTATGTGGCATTAAGTGAGCCGTAAAGAATGCATTCACTTGCACTATTAATTTGAAAGTCATGAAAAGTGTTATTCGCTGATAAAAAGTGAAATTTTATTGCTGGGTTGAAACACACCTACATACGTATGCTAATAAATCAAAAATTAATTAAAAGGCATTCACAATGGATATCTTAATATTTTTTTACTTTCATTGTGAGTAACAATATAAAGTATTGTTTGTACATTAAAATATTTTTAATTCAGGTGTTTTCATCAGACGCAATACTACCGAGTGAAGAAGGAAAAGTACATATTATGTAGAACCAATTTAAATGTGACTGGATATTTTAAAGAGGTGTGTGTGAGAGAGGAGACAAAAATAATGAAATACTTACACACTTAATTATTTAAAACCTTTTTGATTATGAGATTATTATTGGGTCATAGTTTTTTTTTTTAAAGCTTTGGAAAATTATATTTTGTAAGTGGAGACCATTTTTTATTTCGTAAATAACATACACTCCTTTTATATATCCCCAAAGAAAACTGTCAGCAGCAGTTAAGGGCTGTGTTTGAAAAATAGTCCCTCCCATTTTCTGCAATAACTTTTTTTGAGAACTAAAGTTTGCCGGGAAAAGATTTTTAAAGATTTATTGAAATGCTTTTAAGAAAACGAAAGCAAACAGCGTATTGAAATATAAATATATAATTCTTTTAACATAGACGAAACGTACTTTTTAGATGACTACTCACAGCTTCCAGTACTGGAATTCTATTTAAGTGATTTTTAAAAAAAGTTTTTGCAAAAAATGTGATGGACCATTTTTTTCAAATGCAGTCCTTAGCATATTCTGCGCCACCCTGTACAAAATTTAATTTCTTTTGTGTTTGTACATACATATAAGAGTATATAATGTATGAGTTAATATAATTTTTCAACGCCCTAAATTGCTCATTTTTTTTTTGCTTATACGAGTGATTATATTACTATACATACATACATACATACCAGTGATGTTCATGAGTTGATTCATTTTTTTTTCTATATGTATGAACTCACTGCTTATGTTTTGTTTTCAATCATTAATATGTACTAATAACATTGCTTGCATTGTTTGTGCTCTCACAATTGCTTGTCTTTTTCTCAATCACTTTTTTAATGCCGTTAGCAATAACAACTCAAAAATTATAACTGTCTTTTGATTTGTATACGAACCATTCAAATGATTCATAAAAGCTCAGTGATAAGTTGATTGCATAGTGCAAAATTAGTTCCTTAATTTGTTAATTAGGTGTTTAAGATGAACTCTGAAATAAAAAAAATATTGAAAATGATGTTTTTCGTCTTGTTATCTGATGAAATAAACCATTACAGCTATATAAAAATACGAGTTGATGTTATGCAGTGGTGGGAAAGTCATAAATCAGAATACCCTCGGTTATATAAGTTTGCCCAAAAAATTTTGGCTATACCTGCAAGCAGCGCAGCTTCAGAACGAGTTTTCTCTGCCGCAGGTAACATAATAGCTGAAAAACGTAACCGTATTGGGCCAAAAACTGTAAACAATTTGATTTTCTTGAATTCAGTGTACAAATATGAGTAAAATATAGTTTAATTTCCAATTATAATAATTAATAAAAACAACAAATACAATATGTAATAAATATAATATTATGTAATAAAATGTAATAAATATCACCTTAAATGCAGTCTTAAATTACTTACCGCATCATCATATAGGAAAGTGTATATTAACTCTAAAAGCTCTGCGTATACCTATTCAAAACACTCAAACTGATTTAATGCTTTTGTGAATGGAAAGAGCTTACAGAATAAGCAAGCAATAACAAGCATTTTGTAACAAACCAATTGCTCTTATGAATCACGCAATGGCAGCTATATTTTAAATTATGTTAAGTGATAACTCAGGCTTCACTTTTGCAAAATAAAAAATATATCATTTGAATGGTATTCATGCACTTCTCTGATACATACATACACACATACATACTTATATTGCTATTAAATACATATTCAGAGTAATGCTTGTTGCAGAAACCCAGTAGACAATATTATATAAAATACCAACAAAATGTTTCAGGGATAATTTTTAGCAAACCTACAACTATTAGCCTAAGGTTTAGAAAAATGTTGGAAATTTTATTGTGAAATGCTTCTTAACAATTGTTTCACAAAAGAAATTTAACCTTTGCGATAATATTGCTTGTCTGAAGTATGACTGCATTTTTTAGAAGTCCAACTATTGATTATGCTTTCAAGCAAACAGTTTTCTAATCATGTCTTTGGTAAGCTTTCCATTGATATGTTTATACCTGCATAACAATGATATCGGATATCTCCACATTTTGTTCAAAGAATGTGGCTGTTAGTGTAAATGATCATGCCCATAGCCCAGCAAAAAATTTAAGAGACATAAATTATAGGTTTAGCATATGTATGTATGCTAATTTTTTATATCTTCAAAACCGTGACACCGAGATTTTGGAAATTATATCCGAGTAACTTTGTCACGCAATAAAATATACGAAATTGGAATAGCACCGATAAATGGTGCTTTAGTCACTATATTCACAAATTCACATGCAAGGAATCTACATAATAGAGAAAGTATTTAGAAATTTCGAATAAATTTTATGAAGGTTTCACGCAAATTCCCTTGGTAGCCAATTTACTAAAACAATTTTTAAAAGTATAGTATGCCAATAAAATATCTTAAAAGAATAATGTAAAAAATTATTTTAGTTGGTTTTATTAAAGTTGTATTTTTTTATTATTAATTCGGCTTAAGGTCAATTATTGAAAATTATTTATAAATAAATTAAAAAAAAAATATTTGATTTTATTTTATTTATTTTTTTTTTATTTGTTTTTTCCCAATATTTCGATCAAACTTCGTTGATCATCTTCAGGGGGTCTGAAATATACAGTCATAATATAAGAACACATAAAATATTTAACACAAAAAAATATAAAAAATAATTAAAAGAATAATTTAAATAAGTTTATTTGTCCTTCTGAATCTTGTATCCCTACACATACATACAGTTTGTACTAACATTTTTATAAATAAGTATGTGTTAGCGTTGTTGTTTAGATAAACGTAAATCTGAACTTTTAATTGACATTTTTATAAAAAATATTGTCGCCTTCATCTCTGTCGGTAATTGACCCAGTAAACCAGTAAAAACTACTAAAGATATATAGTTTAGGCAATCGTGTTCGTTCGCTTATATCTCAGCTCGTAATGTGCCCACATAAATAATTTTCACTAGCAAAATACTGGAAAGCATATCTTTGCTTAATCAATTCCTCTATCTATAAGGATTCAGAATATGATATGATATAACAAAATGAATATTGTAGACAAATGCAATGACAAATATATTTCTATTGTAAGAATAATAATTTAATGGTGCTGACTATACATTAATATTCCGAAACAAAATTCTGCAGATACAACCGTAAAAGTCTACTGTTACAACTATTTAACTATACGACACCGTCATCTCTACCAAACTTACTTACATTCATCAAACACTTACGAAAAACTATAGCAAGAATAAATAAATAAATAAATAAATAAAAATAATTTATGATTTAATTATAAATTAATATTCTCTAATTCAGTTACATTCCGCCTTTTTAATGGTTTGTTGGGTAATATTTAAGTGGCGTGTACATAGATAATTAACAATTATACGTTTATGGTATTAAAGTTATGTGCACGCATATACACATGCAAATGTCCACGTATACTAACGATTGGCAAGTACATAAATCCAGCCAAAAGTACATGACTTATTTTATTCGGATGTAATACAAACTATTAAACTACGAGCTCAAGAGGATAAATGTTACCATGATCGAAATGAGTTTTTAAGAGTGCAATGGAAATATAAAGTTTATTGAAATCATCTGACAGCCAACGTTGGGTGGATTTTCAGTAGCCAATATTTCGATGATTACTTATACAACTTCTACTGAATCTATTTTTCTTCTATTTTCTGTTTTTTTCTTAGGAAAAACAAAATAAGAATAAAAGCCTTGTAACGGTCTAATTCATAAAAATTAAAAGAGAATTATAAAAGTTTTCTAACTCCAATTTCCATTGAAAATCAGTTCTATAAGTCCTTAACTTTTATGAAAAAGGTAGTAAATACATACATATATAAGTATGTACCAATCGTGGGCTGGTACTGTGGGGCATTGAAATACAATGAGACACAAAATGTTACAGTTTTCTAATATAAGTACGTGATGGTGTGTGTCAGTAAATAAAAATAAAATAAAACAACTAAACAAGAAATCAAGAAATCAATGTGACCCCAATACAGATGGCGGCTCATGCGCATAGAAATTCTACGTTAAATGCACTTTCAGAAACATAAGAATACAACGAAATATTTTACTGCAGAAAATATCAAACTTGCAACGGTTGAAATGCTTCTTAGCAATATGAAAGCAATTGTCGATAAACAGACAATATCACCGGATAAACATTTGAACGACAATACCTGCTTCTTATGTACAGATGTACTTATGTACATGTGATGGTGTGTGTAATCGTCATCGTCGTCATCGACACAAACAACATAAAATGCATGCAGCGTTTTCGTTATCGGTAGAAATTAATTACTTGTGACAGCACTTCAAAATTTCATCGACTTGACGACTGTAAAATAAATGTATGATGTGATTTGACTACGATTTACATAATAGATTGAAATATGTATAATGTCTTAAGGACAATTAAACGTTTTTTTCAAACAGTTTTTTATAGAATAATCTATTTTCCTAAACATGTTTAAATCACCACCCACCCAATGATAAATAGTGCTTAGGATGAAGCATGATTGTAAGGGAGAAATGTTAAAGTTTCACTTACGAATTAGTTGAAACTTGTATGTCGAGTTCTTGTTTTGAAGCATTATTTTTTTTTTTAGCATAAAGTGCGGTTTTTTTTAAACCTTTTGTATTTTTCATTAAAAAAATCGCTTCGTAGCAAGTGATGAATAGATGCACCTGTAATCTGCTTCCATTTTATAATTAAATATTAGTGCTTTGAAAATATTGACTTTTTTTTTACTGGAAACGGTTATGAAATGTAAATTCAGTAAAAGTTCTTTAAATTTTTGTTTTGCAGTATTTTACATAGTATTTGATTTTATACTGTGTATACTTGATAAATCAGTGTCGGTAGAATAACTTTATCACATTATGAGTGATCTCAATTGTTTTTACTAATTTAAGTATAGAATGTTTAGAATCATTGATACATATCGGTGATCGGTTGGTTAAATAATGACTAGTTATTCGTTTATGATATCTGAATTATTTGTTTCATAATTCATGACTTTGCCATTCAATTTGTAATTTTTCAATACTTTTTTGTGGCACCATATAGTATGTATGTATGTTAGTATGTTTCTTTTCAAGGTTATTCACTTTTTATTAAATTAAAAAATTTTAATAATGTAAATTTTTGAATAATCGCATCACTTAAGATTTTTAAATGATTGTCATTACCCAACTTTTGTTTTTACGACTACTTTTTTTAAATTTAAAACCGAACAACGGCTGGACTAACTTGTCTAATTTTTTTTTAATAATCTGTTTTTTTACAAAATCAGCAGTTTTATTCGCATATGCAGAGTACTGTCTTCAAGATTCGTGTCGGATATTATAATAACAACTTGCATAGTTGAGTTTCAAATAAGCTAGAAAAGAACGATGGCCGTAAGGAAAATACATTTTATAAGATGGAAAATCGATGCGATCGGGTGATTCTCCCAAACAAAAAACTCTATATGATATAATGCAGAAATAATAAATGTAAGAGTTGTCAATCCTGGTATTAAATTTTAATAACAACTTTGCAATTTATTCCAATAATTAGAAAGGATCAAATAAGGGAGCGTGATACCTTCCATACAAAAAAAAATATATATAATATATCTACAATTTGTAATTGGATACTTTTTCGCGCGCATCGATATGGGCAGAGCAGACCATTTCTCGACTGCAAAAGTTTTAACAAAAAATCCAAATATTAAAAAACAGCTGTGCGGTTTAGGCAATATTATGAATGGGCCTTGATAGTGAGTCAAAAATTACTAAAATAATTTATTTTTTTTCAGCCGCTTATACATATGTTATTACCAGTCTGAGTAACCCACTTCTTTTGTCTGAAATAATTATATGAACATCAGTTACGGCCTTATTTTATTGAGAAAGCGATTTTTTATATTCTGTCTAAATCAATATCTCAAAAACATGTGATTTTTAAATTAAATATTATCTATACAAATTTGCTTTTATTAAATATTTTTATATTTATAAAATAATTACGTCAAATATGTCCAAAATCCCTCAGAGATTCAATGATATTCTTATAGTGCAAAAAACATATTTAACTCGTCATATTTAACTTCACACACATACAAAAAACTTTTTCAAAAACCCAACCAACAATTTTTTAATTTTAATATATTTTATTTAACATTTAACTAACCGTTGGTTAACACTAAATGTTTATAAGGGCAACCGAAAAATAAAATCTTCTCTTAAAATAAAAAAAAATAAAAATTAAAAAAAAAATAAAAAAAAATTTTGTTTGGCTTAGCTGGGATTCGATGTCACGTTCTCTCTGACTAGTATACCACGCTTTTTCCCTAATATCTCATTTCTTTATGTACCAATTTTTCTGATTTTCATTACCACTTCATTACCAGGCGATGTCGGTGGGCTTTAACATACACACAGACAGGCTGACAGACTGTCAATGCTTAATCGACTCCTCTATTCATAAGCTTTCAGATAATATGTACTTTGTGGAGTCGGAAATGAAAATTGCAGAAATTTAACACGAAATGAAAAACCTATACATACCCTTTTTCACTTTTGTGTGAAGTGTATAATAAGCAGTACAAGCAAAGTATTTATAGTCACACATTAACAATCATAACACATTAACATCATCGTGTACTACAATACATACAACAATGAAATTGCATAAGAATACGATGTGTAATTTTGTTTGTCGTGCGAACATGAATCTTTCAGTAGACCTGCATGTGGGCATTAAATTTGCAAATAAATAAAACACACAAAATAAATTTTCCTTTAATTAAAAATATTGTTTTATAATGTATTTATGTAGTTGTTGTATAACTGCTTCTTTAAACAATAAAATGTATATAAAGTTTTCTTTACGCTTAATGCCTGACTGCGGTCGGTAGTGGTGTGATAAAAATGTTTCACTATTCCAACATCTATTAGTTTTTTTTTATACATAAACGGATTTTGTCAACTTTTGGCACACACATATTTATACATATATAGCAGTTGACAACTAATTAGAAACGCTTTTCTTCGACTAACTCTTGCTGAGAATTATAAAAAAAACTCTAATTTGTCGTTACGTTTTGTCTTCAGAATACTTGTATTTTTTATTTATTACTTCTTTTATTAAAAAATGCACTACTAAGCTTTGTTTCTGTGCATTTTAAATACGGCTATTATTATATTTGCTTACATTTTACTAAGTACAGTTCAAACATATATACCCTTCACAACGTGTAGTCATGCAATTACAATTGTTTGTATCACCATTCATCTCATATAAAATACGTACACACATGTAAAAAACATACCAAAAAAATAAAAAAAAAATAATAAAAAAAATTAAAAAAAATTATAAAAAAAAATAATAAAATATAAATAATATATTAAATAAAATAAAATTAAATTTTTTTGGCTCAGCTGGAATTCGATGCCACGTTTACTTTAACCAGTTTGTATGTAGGTTGTTATTGTAATTGTGAAAAAAACGAGGTGGTCGTGGTTTTTTGCTTGTATCTCAGAAAGTTATGGGGCGATTGTACTGAATTTCAATAGCGATTCATTCCTGGATATTTCTAAGAGATTGATACCATTTCATTGATTTGAATTCAACCAACACACGGACAGACGGTCACTTAATCGACTCCTCTATTCATAAGCTTTCAGAAAATATATACTTTATGGGATCGGAAAGGAAAATTGTAGAAATTACAAACGTGTGCACCACAGGTGAAGGGTATAAAAAGGGTGACAACGAAGAAGAAACCGATAATACAAAATTAAAATATTTTTTTAAGTGATAATTTGATCAAGATAATTTTTTTTGTAAGCGTTTTAATTATGCACATAAATGAAAGACAAAAGTTGTACCTCTGCACAACGGAGCACCACACCAACTTGATTTTCTTAAAATAATAAACATAGCACTATCTTACGCCGAGCGCCCTTCTAATTAAGATTCAAAGAAAACGCCGTATAGACTTGCCAAGTCACATTGGTGTTGGATAGAAAATTAGTGAAAATATGTTCTTTAGAGCAAGAAACAAAAAATAAAAAGTTCCAATAGAACAATGACCCGAAGCACACGGCAAAGCTAAACCATGTTTTTTTTTTGCAAAAAATTTCATCAAAATTTTAGAGTCGCCATCGTCGGATCCAGACTTGAATCCCATTGAACATTTGTTGGGTGATACGATATAAACCGAAATGAACTTAGTTATTTAGGTGCCGCAGTGAAATTAATTAATTTTTCAAATATTTTTAAGATGGAATAGATTCTGCTTATTTAATATTTTTTCTTTTACAACAAATTATAAATTGGTTAAATTATAGAAAAACTATACTAAAACTTAAGTTCAATTTTAAATTTACTTAGTGTTTCTAATTAGTTGTCCACACCTGTACATAGTAATAATGCAACTTGTAGTGGAAGCGTTTGTTTTTTTTTTGCTAAAATTTATATTATACAATATTAAGCTTAATCATATTTTGCTTCCTTAACACGATACTTAAGAAAATTGCCGTTATTTTTAATGAAGAAAATATGAAATACATATGTATCTACACATTGTAGTTAATTAATTAAAATATTTTCACCAACCTATTGTTTGTTTGAAATTTATAAAGCAGAACTGTTTAAAATATAACAAGTAAGAGCACTATATTCGGCTGTGCCGAATCTTTTATACCCACCACCAATTTTGTGTACATTTAAAGCACAATAATTATTATTTTGTTAATCGCTATTGAGTAATATCTTTATAATAAAATATGTATCACTTTCTTTGTAGAGGGTGGTTTAATTTTAAGGGCCCATGTTGAAGGTGAACTACAGCTAGTATTTAAATTTGTTTTCTGCATTTCACTTGACATTTCTCAATTTCAAACTTACTCAATTTGATCCGTGGAAAGATACGCAAATGAGCAACGCTTTAAAGTTATTCAGGTTTTTTATAAAAATGGGCGTTCAAATCAAAATGCATTTTGTGCACTTCGTAATTCTTTTGATCAACATAATCGTTCAAATTCGTCCACAATCGGGAGAATTGTAAAAAATATTTAAATTTCTGCAAAACAGGTCTGTATAAAATGTTAGAAAATCTGTGAATGCCTTCTTAGTTCGTTGAATGGGAACCACTGCTGGCTTTTGCGATAGTGTGGCAAAAGAGCAGTCAACCTCGCCTCATCATCATGCCCAACAATTGAGCATCAACATTGTCATTGAAAATTTGGACCATCAGATAGAGAAGTGGTGCCAAGGATGGGGGGGCCATATGGCCGATATATTGTTAAATACATAATTGAACCATACAAATATTATAATTGCAAAAAGATATAATAATAATATCCTAAATAATTTGTGTTTTATTTAAATTCAACATCGGTCCTTAAAATTTAACCACCCTTTGTAACTTCGATATGCTACTAAAATGCTTTTGTAGTCTTTCAATTAAAGTGGGTGTTAAAATAGGCGTGTCAATAAAGTTTCTGCTAATAAATACAACTTAGATATTTCAATATAGTCCTTTATTATTCCAAAATCTTTATTAATAGAGAAATTATATGAATTGTAGGTAAAACGTTATATGGGAGGTGGGCGTAAAAGTGGGCGTGGTACCTTAATTTTCTGGCACAGTAATGACACTGCCTAGGGGGATAAACGTTGCAAATTTTATCATCTTACCTCTAATTTTGGCGGTTTTATGAGCTTTTAAATTTCATTAACGGAAGATAACGTGAAAAGTGGGCGATATAGTAGGCGTGTCAAAGTTATTTTTGCGAATGAGTGCAACTTAGGTGTTTCAATATAGCCCTTTATTATTCAAAAATCCTTATTAATAGAGAAATTATATGAATTTTAGGTAAAACGTTATATGGGAGGTGGGCGTAAAAGTAAGTGTGGCACCTTAATTTTCTGGCACAGTAATGACATTGCCTAGGGGGATATACGTAGCAAATTTTATTATCATATCTCCAATTTTGCCGGTTTTACGAGCTTTTAAATTTCATTAACGGTAGATAACGGGAAAAGTGGGCGTTATAGTAGGCGTGTCAAAGTTATTTATGCGAATGAGTTCAACTTAGGTGTTTCAATATAGCCCTTTATTATTCCAAAATCTTTATTAATAGAGAAATTATATGAATTTTAGGTAAAACGTTATATGGGAGGTGGGCGTAAAAGTAGGCGTGGCACCTTAATTTTCTGGCACAGTAATGACATTGCCTAGGGGGATATACGTAGCAAATTTTATTATCATACCTCTAATTTTAGCGGTTTTATGAGCTTTTAAATTTCATTAACGGTAGATAACGTGAAAAGTGGGCGTTATAGTAGGCGTGTCAAAGTTGTTTTTGCGAATGAGTACATTTAAGGTGTTTCAATGTAGCCTTTTATTATTCCAAAATCTTTATTAATAGAGAAATTATGTGAATTTTAGGTAAAACCTTATATGGGAGGTGGGCGTAAAAGTAGGCGTGGCACCTCAATTTTCTGGCACAGTAATGATATTGCCTAGGGGGATATAAGTAGCAAATTTTATCATCATATCTCTAATTTTGGCGGTTTTATGAGCTTTTAAATTTCATTAACGGTAGATAAAGTTAAAAGTGGGCGTTATAGTAGGCGTGTCAAAATTATTTTTGCGAATGAGTACAACTTAGGTGTTTCAATATAGCCCTTTATTATTCCAAAATCTTTATTAATAGAGAAATTATATGAATTTTAGGTAAAACGTTATATGGGAGGTGGGCGTAAAAGTGGGCGTGGCACATTGATTTTCCGTTACAAAAAAGCGTCTTACCAAAAAGCAAAGTGTGCAAAATTTCAGAGTCGTACATCCAATTTTGTTGCTTTTATGACGTTTTTGTTTTTAAATATACCGAAAAATACACTGTGCGGTATAAATTTTCGTACATTTTGAGCGATAACTCCTCTCCTAATGCTTAGATTTAGACAATTTTCGGGGAAAACATTTTTTTTACTCAGGAAATATATATTCGAAGTTTCATGAGTCTACGTGAATGCGTTTGGACACAATTCCATTTTATTCGATGTTCGAAGGACACAGTTTTTTCGACCTACTCTTGCTTTTCGAGCTATAACTCTCTTCCTAATATTCCGATTTAGCCCATTTTCAATACCAAACAAACCTTGTCTATAAGAAAGATTCTGGCAAAATTTGAGCCCCCTAACTTTTTCGGTGCGACCTCTATCGTGCTTTCAACAGACGGACAGACGGACGGACATAGCTAGATCGTCATCAAATCAAACCCTGATTCAGAATATACATACTTTATGGGGTCTAAAATGGATATTTCGATGTGTTACAAACGGAATGACAAAATGAATATACCCCCACCATTTTTTTGGTGGCGGGTATAAAAAATAAACAATTTCAACACATTGTATGTAACCCACATACATAAATACTTTAATATTTAAGCTTTTGTAAAGGAATACATTTTTGTTGTTATTTTGATAATTGTTAACAAAGGTAGTTGAACTCGTTATCGATTTTAAATCGTATAAGCATTTTTATTCACTTATGTTTGTATGTATGTACGTACATATGTATGTATATCGCTGTTTTTTTCTAAAGTTTTAAATTTTTGCGAGATTCCGTTGGTATGAGAGACAACAAAGCCGGAAATTGTGCATGCGTATGTATGTAAAATATTTAAAAATTTTTTAAATTTTGATTAAAGAGTTTGATCCACCATCGTTGCTGAGATTGATTTAATCAATGCATTGCTTTCATTCAAACACAGTTCGTTACTAGAATATTGTCTCTTTCAAGTGGTAAGGGATTAATTTCATTTATCTTTTGTCTTTATCTCTTGTCATTTCTACAGAGTGGTTCAACAAAAATACACGATATCAATTATGAGTCACACCTTAACGTCGAGTTTTTAGCATTACTTAATTTGCCAATTCTTTGTTTCAGTGTCTGTGACAAATTTAACCATGGCGTACCTATCCAATTGAGTGGCGAGTAAAGATTGCTAAAGCATAATCGACCTAATGTGTCCACAATGGGCAGAATTGTAATGAAAATTCATTAAACCGGGTATTTAGGGAAATGTATAAATTGCAGACAACATTGCTGTTGTGGCAGAAGAGCCGTCAAACTCAACTCGTCGTCGTGACGAACAAATGAACATCGACATTGTCACTGAAAATATGTACCATCGGATAGAAGTATGCCACCGAAGTCGTGACGAGCAAATATTTAGAAAGTCCTAGACAAAGAACAGATCGCAAGTCGCAAGTAGGAAGGTCCTAACTTGAATAATTGTAACTTTACAGGAGAAGGCAAAAACGTAGTGCAAACTGTATTATCATAGAGCTACTTCTATTCTAAAACTGCTATTTGTTATAATATTCCACTAAATCTTTGTGTCGAGGTATATTTGTGTGAAATGTATTGGAATCACTGAAAAACTCAATTTTGTAAATCTTGCAATCTAAAATAATAAAAGTATTAAGACTTAATAAAGTTAATTAACTAACTTGCACCTAGGCAAACATTCGAAAGTTATTTAAATCTGTTACTGTGACATCTCATAAATTATTTTCTTAGTACCCCTGGGCCTTTTTAATACATTTATTTAAATCATAAATCAATTAAAATGAATCATATTTTATTTTAAATGAACTTGTCAAGTTTGTAGATGTAGATAACATTAAGAATTTCTATTCACAATATCAAGTAAACAAATAAATGTAATTAAATTATAGCAAATAAATTAATTAAAAAAATGTTTCTAACAACTAACACTAAAATGAGGCAAAACAAAAAATATTGTAGCAATTGCTGTCTGCTGGTAATGATTAAAATGTTTTATTGTTGTTATGGCTGCAAGGGGAGACCAGTCCAGTAGTGTGCTTGACTGTCAGTCTGATTGTTCCGAGTTTGATTTCAACAGAGAAATAGTCTGTGGGGCCTGTTACACGAAATCAAATAGTACAAAATTTTCTCCGCTTTATTAATATCCTTCAATTTGGAATTTTTGTAGTTGTTGGCACGAAAGGTAGCCTCTTTTTTATGCAATAATTTAGGTTGTTATCTATCTGTGCGGCGGCAAGTTTTATTTAAATCCATTAAGTCATAAGTTGCGTGATTGGGAAAAAAAATATCAAAACATTTAATCATACAAATATTCATATTCATTATTTTAGTGGGAAGAGATTGAATGCAAATATCTTAAATATCCTCTATAGACGATGTTGGATGGTTTAATTATTTTTTTTTTTTACCAGCACGTGTAAATTAATTTTGGACTATCGAAACCCTTGGACGACCGACTAACTAAATACAAGAAATAATTTAATTGCACATTTCTTCGATTTTCCATGACTATCGTGTTAGTCTAGGTTGTCTATCTGGTCGCCAAATGTCATTTAGTTCCGTTCAGCCGACTTCACGCAATTGGGTAACAAACATCCACATTTATTGTACTAGTAGGATATATAATATATGTCAGATATTTTATATCTGATTTTCCAATTTAAGCTGTAAGAATCTCTACATCTTGGTAACATTTGTCATTATTAAAAAAATTTGTTATTAAAAACATAACAAAGCTAAAAGAGAACAGACATATGTATATCGAATTGCGTCTGTGAGATTCTGCGGAAACAAAAATTAAAAAATATGTAATCGATTCGAATTGAAACAATTAAATATTTTATTATCATTTAGTTTCCTCAAAATATTTTAAATATAATTATTTATTCTTCATTTTGCTACTTTCGCCATCAAAACTATGAGATATTGAAAAATAATAAAAAACAAACAGAAATACATACTAAATTTACAAATGTTTCTTTATAATCGAAATTAAATTCTCTCTTTTGTTTATTTTTTTTAATTGCAGATATTTTTCAACTCATCTCGTGATTTTGCTTAAAGAGTCTCAGCAGATTCATTAATTGCTAGTGGCGCAAAAAATATCTAAAAAAGTATTTAAAAACAATAATTTGTTTCGAATTGGCATGAATTTAAATTTACCAAGTCAGTCGTTTTGAAAAGGAAATGAATTCAGTCAAGCACCATCGTATTGGAGTATTTTTATCTCCAAAGAACATTAAATAAAATCAAAAAGAGTAAAAAGAAAAATTAAAAATATTACAAATTACCCTAAAAACCAAACATTTATTAACGAATTTCTGCTCACTATTCACGAAATATTCAATGTTCTAGTCATATAAAGTTTAGTAAATTAAACAACGAGTATATAGATATCGGTCTATATGTGGTGTCAATAAATTAATTAATAAATAAGAGGTGTCGTTATTCTGATTGTGTGGTGTATTTATATCCATTTTGGTTATTTTCTAATTAAAAGAAAAATAATAATAAAATAAAAATAAATAAAAGTTATAAAAAAATATATATTAAAAATATGCCTTATAATCGTGATACGGCTTCAGCTCAAGCTGACAAATTAAGCGGCATTGAGGAGGAGAGCGATTTGTATGAGGGATTTGCTCCGCATGTTGAAACTTCTGAAATTAAGGTGCTGGATTTCTACAATATACCAAAGTCAACAGGTAAGAATAAAATATTTCTTATTACATTCAAAATTTTGCAGATACGGATGTATTCACATCAATTTTTATGTACAAACGCAATGGTATGTGCATATTTACGTTTATGTAATTATATGTACACCTGTATGCATGTATATACACTAACGAGTTAATCCTGCTGACATTTTTAAATATTTATTTTTTAAACGCTTAAAACATTCTGCGGACATTTATTAATTACCCGTCTGGTAATGTGTGTCAAATTGTAACAGCACTATAGCCGTAGCATGCCATATATCCTCTTCATAAAAGGCGTAACAACTAGAACAAGTCCCTAGCACTACGGAACTGATTACGTGACTAATATATATATTTTTCTTATTAAGGGGTGGGAGATAACTTTTCAAATTGCAACATAGTCGTAATGTAATGTTCGCTTAGGACTACTAAAATATCGGATAACGGTGGTTAAATAATAAATATAAAGTTACACAAAACAACAATGTAACTTTAGTCTCGCATACTACTTTTCTGGCCAAAATCCAATTTTTGACGTTTAAATACAAGCAATTTTAAAAGAATAATAAAAAGCACACTTTCTTAATATCCTTCAAATTTAAAAACAACAATTTTTAAAACGTTAAATATTGAAAGCAGTGCTGATGATGAAGATTTAAATAATTTAATAAAAAAAAAAATATTTATTGATATAATTTGGCTGAAGTTCAATTTTGAAGTTCTTATGAAGAAGTTAAATTTATTTGTGATAAACGAAAGAATACTTTGAACAGTTATTTTCCGACACCCTCCGAATTGGAATACATTTTTAAAACTAGTGGTATCGAAAAAACACACTTATTCGGTGTGTCAATTGATTCGGCATACAACTGAACACATTTTATAATGTTTTTTTTTGGTTTAATTTTTTTTTTTAACTTTTTATGTTTCTTTAAATATTTGCTTATTTATTTAACTTCTTATCATTTCCAAAATGGCAATTATTTTTTATGTGTATTTGGTTTAATGTTTGTTAAAAAAAAAGTAACAATATTTTTGTTGGCATTGGCCCAAAAAACAACAAACACATAAGTAAATTAATTAAATTGCCCACAGAAAAATCGATTGTTTTTTTTTGGATTTTTTTTAAACTATTTAAGCGATGGCTTACTTTTGAACCGGAAATGTACACTAATTTTATTTTCCTTTTCTGTTTATTGACCAAAACGTCTAAGAAGAAAATTCTTTAAACAAAAATGTATTTCTCTTAAAAAGTTTTTATTAAACCTTTATGAATCTGATTATTTTAAAGATTTTTGTCCCACCTAATCGATATGATTTCTTTATTTACGCTCTTCTTTAAATTCTTCTTGAAAGTATCATAATATTGTTCAATTGATAAAGGCTGATTTGTATTATAGTAAGCAACTAATTGCTTCAATACCGATATATAAAAGTTTGTGAATAATTCTGTGACAAAAATAAATAACTGCTTAAGTCGGCATAAGCTAACATTATCATAATAACGACCCCGCAACTTAAAACTACCCTCAGATGATTTTTTAACTATTTGGGACAACTTTTTCGGAAGTGATAGGGTGTTTTCAATGAAAATTATCATTTCGATTAACAACTTGTTTTAACTTAAAATATAGTAAATATATAAAAAGCGGTGTGCTCTCTGAATTATACAGCGCGAAACTCATATAATTTTTTTTTATTTTAAACGCAACCAATTTATGGAAAGTGCTTTCCTGAAAAACTATAAAAACAAACATAAGCAGAATTATATAAAGCAAAATTAAGGTAAACCTTTTTATGATTTTATAGCTCAACTAAAAATTATATTATGGAATTATAGTGTTGCCACTAGGATTAAGTTTTTTTTATTAGAAACCGGATTTTATGTGCACAATTCTTGTTACATAGCGACATAAATTATTTTAAGAAGAGCACTAGCACATCGTGTTAAGAAGAGCACTAGCTATATATTTCTATACCCTTCACCTGTGGTGCACAAGGGTATATGTATATACGACCCCATAAAGTATATATTTTCTGAAAGCATACGAATAGAGGAGTCGATTAAGCCCTGACCGTCTGTCCGTCTGTTCGTGTGTTGGTTTAAATCAACTTTTAGAAGCAACTATATGTTCCTAAGATCTGTGTATGGTATCAATCTTTTGGAAATATCGGGGAATGAATTGCTATTGAAATGCCGCACAATCCCCCCATAACTTTTTGAGATATGATAAAAAAACCATGACCACCTCATTTTTTTCACAATTACAACAACAACATACATATATACTGGTTAGAGTTAACGTGGCATCGAATCCCAGCTGAGCCAAAACAATTTTTTTTTTTATTTTATTCTTTTACTAGCCAATCCCGGCGCGCGTTGCTACGCCCCTTCATGATTTTTAATCGCATTCTGAAGTTTAATCGAATATCAAGTGCAAGGCTAAAAATTATAACTATTTTTATGAGCGTGGCACTGCCCACTTTTCTAATTACGAAATTGTATAGTCATAACAGCTCAATGTGTGTGCAAAGTTTCAGAAAAATCAGTCCAGTGCAAGTACCTCAAAATTATAACTTTTTTTTATGGGCGTGGCCCAGCCCACTTTTCTAATCACGAAATTTTTTAGTCATGAGAGCTCGATATGTGTGCAAAGTTTCAGAATAATCGGTCCAGTGCAAGTACCTTAAAATGATACCTTTTTTTTATGGGCGTGGCACTGCCCATTTTTCTAATCACGAAATTATTTAGTCATGACAGCTCAATATGTGTGCAAGGTTTCAGAAAAATCAGTCTGGTGCAAGTACCTCAAAATTGTAGCCTTTTTTTATGGGCGTGGCCCCGCCCACTTTTTTAATCTTAAAATTATAAAGTCACGACAGCTTAATATGTGTGCAAAGTTTAAGAAAAATCGGTCCAGTGCAAGTACCTCAAAATTAAAACTTTTTTAGGGGCGTGGCCCCGCCCACTTTTCTTATCACGAAATTATTTAGTCATGAGAGCTCGATATGTGTGTAAAGTTTCAGAAAAATCGGTCAAGTGCAAGTAGCTAAAACTGATAACTAATTTTTTATGGGCGTGGCCCCGCCCACTTTTTTTCATCCATAAACACTCCCCGGTATGTGTACAACAACTTACCAAAGTTTGAGCCCGATCGGTTTTACAGTTTCAGAGTCTATAGCTAACACACACACACACACACACACACAGAGTTTCACTTTTATATATATAGATTGTTATTTATTGCATTAAATGTGTTTATATTTTTATTTCCCGTTAAGTGGGTTATTTATTTATTTTTTTTTGATTTTGGAAAAATATTTACAAATGCATTTTTGGCGTAAATCTTTTTAAATTTTGTTTTTCAATTTATTGTTTAAAATGTATAAATGATTTGAAATTTATCTAAAATTGTATATCAAAAATTTTAATTTATTTTGGCAGTAATATTTTTGGTTGGCAAAACACATACATACACACACACACAAACACACACACACAAATCATAAGTACTTCTGTGGAGAATTAAATGTTTATTTGTAAAGATTTTTATTTTTCTACCCGATTTTAAGAGGAATTCTAATGACCAAATGTTGTAATTAATGTTTAATTTAATTGAATATTTCTGTTGATTTTAATTTAATTCAATTTGATTCGAAAACGTAATAAAATCCACCAACACTTTATATTTTTGGTTGCTGTTTTTATAAACAAATGGAATTTTTATGCCATTAATACAAATTATAATTTTTAACAGATTTTTGAATTTATTATATCAAAAATTAAAATTAAAAAACGTTTTGAAGATAGTGGCAAAAACAAACTTTGTTTCCTTTTTTAAGATTTTTGAGTTTTTGGTTTGTATATAACACGATCTTAGAACATTTAATTGACAATGGCAGATTTTTACCCGACTTTTTTATCTTGGTAAATGGGATGCCACATTCTTTGGAATTATTTATAAAGATATTGATGTTTTTACTGATATAAATGTCAGTTAAATCGCGGTTTAGATTGAGATTTGAAACAAAAATCAGGGCTACTTGTCTCTCAGGAGTTTTTGAATACAAAAACTTTAGTAGTGGTAACCTTTCACCTTTATTATTAAACTCAGTTGATATACTCGTAACGCCCTCTGTTGTGACACTGACTCATTAGCTGGGCTGTGCAAACACTTATAGTAGCAACTTCCTTGGTCTATCCAGAACCGTCCATAAATTTTAACCACCTATCACAGTCACACTAGTATGTTCTGGAACCATTACCTACCGTTACAGTTAAATAAAGTGGTGAGATTACAAATAGTAATTTGAAGATACAAAAAATGGAGTTGAAACGCAGAACCACTATATGGAAAGTATTGTCAGCGGACCTTACTTTCACAGTATGTAAAAGGAACTTCTGTATTAAATCTGAAATTTTCAAAGAATATTTGAAAAAATTATTTTCCCATATAAAAGACTGTGATTTAAATTAACCATAGTGAGAAAATAAAACAAATATAAAAACCGAATAAATAATTTATATCTACCAACATAAATCGCATTGACGAAGGTAGAAGAAAAAAAAGCAAACAATTAATGCAAAAAAACCAGACCGCCACCGCTCTAAGGGTGTTTGAACTCAGGTAAAATATTCATCATAGGGCCAAAGCCACTTCAAGCTTCTCGCCTGTGTTAGCTTCGTTTTTTAATTTCACATAAGTAACATGGTAACTTAACATATGGGCATTTCCACAGGAAAGTCTACCCTGACCCAAAAATTTAAAGTTAACCAACAGTTTTTTCTTTCTTGTATTATTAAAGAGAAATATTCAATTTCGATTAATTAAATAGTTCAAAGCTTTCCTTAGTCGCGTCTGCGAGATAATGGGCCACAAAGTTCAAGTTCTCGTTTTGGTTTGTTTTGTTTTAATTTTAAGGGCATCTTCTCTTTAGAATTTACAATTCTAAGAGTAATTGTGCAATAACATTCTTACGCAAAACTTTTGCTACAACAACAGCTAACAATAGAATAAATGCCGAAGAGCAAAAAAAATATCAGTTAACGGTAAAATTTTGATTTTCTTTTAATGATATTCTAAGGTAACGTTACGTCAGAAAAATAACATATATTCTCATTCTATCTACGCTGACGATCGCAAGTGCATGAGATTTTGTTTTTTAACAAAGGTTAATAAAGTTAACTGATTATAATAAAAAACTCAGTTATTAAACAAACAGTTTATTTTATATTAATTTTCAAAAGTGTGTAACGTCACGCCATATTGTAAGTAATTTCCTTGCATGGTGTTATGTTTATTTTTAATTTACATTCAATTTTGGTTTCTGAAGATGGAATCTTCGATTGAAAGTAAAAACTACTCAAAGCGCTATAGGCAAAAATGAAAATCAGATCCGCATAGGGTTGAGATAAGCCGTAAAAAGGCAAAAGAAAGAGCATCGAGATATAGAAAAAGGTTATTGGAACCAATTCAAAATAATATAGAGAAAGTTAAAGAAAAAACCCGTAAAAGGCAACAAAAATTTCGTTTGAAAAAGAAGAATGAAGGTGAAAAAAATATGTCCGCCAGGCAATCAGCCCTACAGATGCAAACAAACCTTAGGAAAGGCGTTAAAAAAGTTAAAACAGCTTTGCCGGTCGACCCAGAGAAAAGAGCACATATTGTTGACATTCTTTATAAAAAATATGGCACATATAGTTCATCACCTTTCGTACAAGAGACTAAATCGGCAATAGAAGAAAAAAAAGCAATTTGTAAAGGATTTTTACTTGCGAGACGATATTAATGTTCAGGCCGCAGGTCGGAAGGATACATTAATCATTAATGGGGAAATAGTGCCCAAGCGCTTTATGTTGCTGACTGTTTCTGAGTCGTATGAATTATACAAAAGGGAGAGAAATATCGACTACGTTAGTAAGTCCGCATTTTATGAATTACGACCAAAATACGTGTAACTATCATGCAAGATACCACATAATATGTGCGTGTGTATGTACCATGCTAATTTCGCATTTATTTTAGAACGTTGTGCTGAGGTGATAAAATCATTTTCCTCCAATTTTGAAACTTTTCTTAAATCTGTCTGTTTCAACATTGAAAACGAAAAATGTATGACAAGTAATTGCAAAAATTGTGTAACAAATGTGCAAGATGATTTAGTGCCCCTTAAATATTTTTCATTAGAGGATAAAACCATTAAATGGAAACATTGGCGCAAAGTGGAAGACCGAATTTCGTTGACACATACCGAAGGCTCTCTCTATGATCTCATGTACGAATTAGGCGCACAGTTGCCCTTTTTTAAACGCCACTTTTTTGTCAAACGTTCCCAGCAAAATTATTTTGAAACCAGAAAATTACAGATTAATCTGTCAAAATGAGGTACAGAGCGCACACTTCAGCTACCGTCAAGTTACAATTTTTACTTGCGTTGCTTGGCTGATTGGCGGAGTAAAATCCTATGCGATAATTAGTGACAAACTCAGCCATAATAAGTTTGACGTTTGCAGCTTTTTAACACTTGTGGAGATGATAAAAAAGGAACATGGCCAATTTCAAAATATACATATTTTTTCGGATGGTTGCAGCTCACAATTTAAAAATAAGTTCATTGCCCGAAGTTTACCTGATTTCGTTTCTACATTTGGTTGCAAGGTTTTTGAGTGGAATTATTTTGCAACTTCTCATGACAAGGGTGCGGTCGATGCCTTTTCGTTTTATCAATGTGCACGAAATAACATATTTGGGGTTAATTTAACGTACATATCCTCTGAGCAAATCGACTTGTTCTCTACTTCACATAAAATTATTATATTATAAGATATATTTATTCTAATATAAGTATATGGAAACTTAAGTAACGTAACGTCATATAACGTCACGTCAGTTACTTAGATAAATAAAAAAATAACGAGCAAAGATTTTTAAGTTTAATAACTTGGAAAATAAATTTGTATTACTCCAAAACCTACTAAAAAAAGCTTTATGTAAAAAGTCTTGCCTACTTCGCAGATTAATGGAATTTTGTAATCCAAGTCAAAACCCTCTTATGTTTTTTTGTAACGTCACGCCAACACATATTTTTGCTTATATCTTCAAATCAGTAGTATACATTTTTGTTATTTTTTTACGGAATATAGTGCTACTATTTACTTCGCAAATATAAAAAAAAACTTTTTAAAAACTGAAAATTTTCCTTTTTTTTTAATATTTTATCGTACAAATGTCACGTCACGCCACACTGGAAATGCGCATATGTATCTCTCGCTTATAGAGTGGTGCGTTAACAGAACAACTTATGTATTTTAAGCTTAACAGAATAATAAACAGAATAACATTATAATAAACTTCAGTCACATTTGTATGAATGTACATATATTTCAAACGTTTTTCAGACACCTCAAAATTTATAAGAAATGCCTAAATTTTCAGCATGTGCTCACACTTAATCTATTTCGATCAAAATTTCCAGAATTTATTTCAGATCTGAGATATATAACTCTAAAAATAACAATTTTTAAAATTCATGCTATAAGGAGTGAGATCAAAAAATCTTACTTAGCACACGTTTTTTCTCTTAACTTTTTTTGACAACAATATATAATTTTTTTCGATCTAGTTATTTTTGAATAATATGTCAGCTATTATTTTTTAATGACAACGATGTTGATTTATTGTGAGTTTGAAAAAATTAGCGACGAACCACGAAACCACAAAAACTTCATTATCAAAAAGTGCATCCTGTTCTGCTTACTAAGTACTAAACTGCTTCCAAAAGCACTTGTAGAAATCATTAGTTTCTTATGAGATATCCAACTTCGTAGGTAGCAAGTATGAAAGAAATATTACAAAATGCTAATTGCAATAAGATTCTCTCCTCTTTCTACTGCTGTGATTTCGTATGTAAACAGTGTTGGCATTTTCATATAAGCGAATAATTTTTGTACTGATTACAAAATTTGAAAAAATTTTGGCGGTTAGGGTCATCGGCGTAACCACACTGGGGGACGCAATGTCCCAATGTTTGTTGAACTAACGTAGGAGGACTAGTAATCATTTTTAACTATAACATGTAAACTTAGGTTAAGTTATTTGCACAAGGTACATTTTTTTCGAATTTAATTTATACAATTACTTCATACAAATTCACCATTGAACAAAATTCAATTTGTAAAGAAAATAACAAATTACGTCTGCTAATAAAGCGGTATTTAATTGTGATTAAAACGCTCCAAAAAATTGCTTTTCATAGAAGCGGACTACAATAATTATAAATACACATTTATTTTGCCTTTTCAAAAGTGTTTAAAATTTTGAAATCGGTCTAAAAATGTGTGAGTTAGAGAGGTCCTTGAGGGTATTTTGCAATCTTTGAAAATGGTTTTTGTATGTCCTCACTAGGCATACACAAAAAATGTTTTTATGTAGCAGTGTGTTACAATTACCAAGTTCCTTATTACCTTCTGCATAATCATTTTGTATATTGACTTAACCATTGTTAAATTTTAAGTTATAACATTTTAGTAGTAAGCGAGCGAGTGTTAACATAATTATTCCAAGAGCCTAAAAGTATGCAGTAAATACGTAAAATAATAAATTAAATATATAAAACTCAAGTACAAGCAGACTTAGCAATTAACTTTAGTGATTGTATATGATGTTGTTAGCAGGCCAGCAATATTTGCCTTTTTATCGGAATTTTTCCGATTTGCCAGCTTTATTTTTGTAAAAAAGAAAATTAAATTTGGACTCTGAATTTCAAAAGTTAAAATTTGAAATGTTTTTAAACACTTATGAAGAAAATGAAGCAAATTTGCAAACTTTTTTTTGCAAAAAAATTCAGAATTAGAACGTAGGGATTCTGGAGGTGCATTTTTAATTCTGTAAAAGGTTGTACAAAAAATTAACTGTCGGAAATGTTTCAAGTCAACCTTAATAAAACACAATTTCGCTGTTCCAAGAAAAAATAATTTTTTCTAAAGACTTTATATTTAACAATTTAAACTGCTTGAAATATCAAACTCTAATATATATTTACGAAATAAATTTAAATAAAGTTAATGCCGATATTTTTTTTTAATCATAAAAAAATTTTTAATTTTGTCATTCCTCTGATGGCAGACAAGTTAACGTTCGAGTCTATAAGTATTATTTTCACGGTGCTTCAAATTATTCAATTTTTAATTAACCTTTTAATATTTTTGCAACCTTTTCTTTTTTTATTATTTTAAACCAGTCGAAAAGCTGCTTTTATATACAACATTATACATGTTTCCAAAGTGCCTTGTCTAAATCGTTAACACATTTGGCATTTATTATAAATATAAATATTGAATTAATAAAAAAGAAAGAAACTTATTTTCTATTTGTCTTTAATTATGTATATGTGTTTCAAACTTGTATACATTAATTTCCTTTAATGTCTTTCTGTCTAGAAAATAGTCTATCATGTGCAAATATAATTTAATATTCCGTTCAATTTGTACATATTGAATTTGCATTGTAGTTCTCAATTTCTTCGGCTCCAGCATTAAATTATTAGCTTCTGTAGGTAATAAAAGTAAAAAAAAAACAACTAAAAGTGCTATATTCGGCCGTGCCGAATCTGATAATACCCTTCACCATCATGTACATAGGTATAATCCCGCATCGTAGCTTAACCTATATTTTGTGTTATACGCCATTTTTCCTTATTATTTCCGACGCAATCCTTGACTTTGAATTTTTACGTACGAATTTTTGATACCCATATTCATGGGGTTAAAAAAATTTGATTCGCCATTTTGTTTTAAACGCCATCTTTGATTTCACATTTTTTAATAATTTACTGTATTCTACTGGTCAAGCCATTTCATTTGATACCAATATAGAGGGTGTTCAAGAAGTTACATTTTAAAATATCAGATTTGACCCATTTATAAACTTATTGTCCGCCATTTTGTAGTGACGGCCAACATAAATTTTAATGTTATTTCATATATACTTATATATCATTGAGTTAGTACGAAATTTACCAACATCTGTTTTTCCTGTATTATTTTTGGACTTCATTACCACAAGCAGTTTTTGCAATTATGAAGTTGCCTTATATGTCACATGCTTTTTTAACAAGTTGGTAATAGTAAAAATACGGGAAAAAACAGAGGCAGTCGTGTTTATTTGCTCATATCTCAGAAAGTTATGGGGCGATTGTGCTTAATTTCAATAGCGATTCATTCCCGGATATTTCCAAAAGATTGATACCATACACAGGTCTGAGGAACATGTGGTTGCTTCTAAAAATTGATTTCAACAAACACTCGGACAGACGGGCAGACGGACAGACGGTCAGGGCTTAATCGACTTATCACGACTGGCTCTGTTTTTTCCCATATTTTTACTATTACCAACTTGTTAAAAAAACATGTGACATATAAGGCAACTTCATAATTGCAAAAACAGTCTTACCGACATCTTAAGCTAAAGGCAAACATTGAAAAAAACTTGCGGTAATGAAGTCCAAAAATAATACAGGAAAAACAGATGTTGGTAAATTTCGTACTAACTCAATGATATATAAGTATATATGAAATAATAACATTAAAATTCATTTTGGCCGTCACTACAAAATGGCGGACAATAAATTTGTATATGGGTCAAATCTGGTATTTTAAAATGTAACTTCTTGAACACCCTCTATATTGGTATCAAATGAAAGGGCTTGACCAGTAGAATACAGTAAATTAATAAAAAATGTAAAATCCAAGATGGCGTCTAAAACAAAATGGCGGATACAATTTTTAAAACTCCATCAATATGGGTATCAAATTAAAGGACTTGACCAGTTGAATACAGTTAACTACCTAAAAATTAAAAATCGAGGATGGCGTCTGAAATAATAAGGATAAATGGTGTATAAGATGATGTGGGATTATACCTATGTAAATGATGGTGAAGGGTATTATCAGATTCGGCACAGCACGTAATATAGCACTCTTACTTGTTATTTAACATCTAGTCCCGTGTTTTGTTGTTTTTTTTTAATATTGCAGTTAAAATAAAATTTCAAAAAGTTCTTTGTCGAATCCAAAGCTGGATACATTCTTTGGTTTCGAAAAAATGTTTGTTAAATTTTTGTATCTTTTTGAGATAGATATTTTTTTTTACAATACTGTCAACTTGACAAAAATTGTCAATTAAACTGAGTTGCCATATCATACAAAGTTTGTATAGTAAAAATTGTTAAATTAAATCAAAATTATATGCCTTATATATAAAAGATATTTTTGATTTTCCGAAAAAAAAATTTAAATAAGTAAATCATGCTACAGAAAACTATAAGCAGAAATAATTTTTCTGAATTAAAATTTTGTTCAAGACAAATAGTCAAATTAACCTTATAATTATTTTCTTAATAGGGGAAAAAGTCGACTTAAATTTTAATTATTTAAATCCCTCCTTGTAATTGGCTAAATATTATATTTAAAATATTTGAATAGAATTTAATATAAAAAATTAATAAAAATGCATACAAATAATTAATATTTAATTTTTTTTTAATGTGCAAAACTACTAAATCATTTTGGACCTATGACTTACACGACATCATTTTTATGAGTCCAATATAAAATCATTTCGTTTCCTAAATTTTATTATTAACTAAATCATTTTTATACCCTTCACCTGTGGTGCACAAGGGTATATATAGCTTTGTCATTCCGTTTTTAATTTCTACAATTTTCATTTCCGACCCCATAAAGTATATATTTTCTGAAAGCTTATGAATAGAGGAGTCGATTAAGCCCTGACCGTCTGTCCGTCTATCCGTCTGCCCGTCTGTCCGTGTGTTGGTTGAAATCAACTTTTAGAAGCAACTATATGTTCCTCAGATCTGTATATGGTATCAATCTCTTGAAAATATCCAGGAATGAATCGCTATTGAAATTCAGCACAATCGCCCCATAACTTTCTGAGATATGACCAAAAAACCACGACCACCTCGTTTTTTTTTCACAATTACAACAACAACATACATACATACATACATACATGTAAAAAACATACCAAACAAAAAAAATTAAAAAAAAAAAATATTAAAAATAAGAAAAAAATAATAAAAAAACTACAAAAAAAATTTAAAAAAAATTTTAAAAAATTTTTTAACAATTTTTCTAAAAAAAATTTTCAAAAAAATTTAAAAAAAATATAAAAAAAATATAAAAAAAATAATAAAATATAAATAATATATTAAATAAAATAAAATAAAATTTTTTTGGCTCAGCTGGGATTCGATGCCACATTTATTCTAACGTGTACGTATGCACGTATTTTATATGGGATGAATGGTGATACAAACAATTGTTATTGCATGACTACACGTTGTGAAGGGTATATAAGATTCGGTACGGCCGAATATAGCACTGTTACTTGTTTATTTAATTGTTGTTAATTTTTGTGTATTTTATCAAAATACATTATCACAGAAAGAAATCATTAAATTGAAAGCCTTAATATTTTTATTTTTTTTTTTACTTTTACTGCGTTTTCTAGTGGCTTAGTTTTTATTAGTTGTGTAAAATTTCAAAGTAAGGATTTTAACAAGGTTTGAATTGCAATAAATTAAAAAATACATACATAAATCTTATTTAGGTACTTGTATTAGAAAATTAATCGTTTAATTAATTTGGTTTCTTATTTTATATTTCGTACGCTTTGCACATATCCCATAACGAAGAATAAGTCAAGTAAATTAAGCTTTTAACAGAGCTTTCTAACAATTGCTATATCCAGAGCTGCCAGTACTGGGGATTTGTCCCCAGGTTATGGATTTTTTTATTGTTCTTGTGGATACAAAATTTCATTTGGTCACAATGGCTTTCTTTGGATTATTTCTTGAGGATTATTTTAATATAATTTAATCAAATATATGCTAAGAATTATATTAGTTTTTATTTTAATTTTCCTAATTTCAAATCATATTAACCTCTAAAAATCGCTATAAATTAAAGTTAAATTATTATATGTATAAAGTTAAATATTAAGTAAATATCTTCGATATTTTTAATTTATATCAATAGTCGTTTTATTTATTAAGCTTGATATTAGTTTTTTTATTAAAATAATTTTATTTTGTTCCAACCTTCGCTACCACATTGGGTAGCTTCTGTAGGGGAATTATAAACAATTGTTTATAAACAATTTCAGGCTAAAAAAGAAAATAATTTTTGATATAAAATCAAATTAAAAATATATTAACTGCCTCTAAATACGAACAGGCAGTAATTGTAGCAAAAGAATCCACAGATAACGCAATAGAGAAAGAAGACTAGACTACTTAAAAGGAAATGCAAAATATGTTAACTTAAATAGCTTTTAATGAAAATTTATTGTATACTTAAAAAAGAGCATTAAGATATTAAAAGATTTTTCGGATTTTTTTTGTTTGAAATTAAATGAGAAATATTTTTAGTACCAAGAAAATTTATTTTTCAGGTAGCCTTCATTTGTCAGATAATTATTTTTTTCACTATGCCAAAGATAGTTATTATAAATATCTCTCTTCTCTTATTTACTTTTAATGTCAAACTTCATTTATAAAAATCATAAATAAAACTGTTTTCTCCTAACTACAATTACCTGATAAATATCTAAATGAATATCTTTGCTTTTCCTCAATATTCTTCATATACATATGGGCATTTCCATGTCATCGTACGTGACTTTTGTACTCCTATAAAGTGGAGTAATTTTTTCAAAAGTAAGAGTAACTGAAAGAAAATTAGATCCTTATGTTCCATTCAAAGGGTACTTTATTAAAAAAAAAATTAATGATATTCAAATCATTGTTGTCTTAAATATCCAGAAAAATAAGAAAATATTGTATGTGACATAAAACAGAAGTGATTTTGAGGTATATATGGAAATAAATAAAAAAAATACCGCTAATTGGACTTTATATTTTATTTTTTTCTTATGAATCTTGTTAATTGTTGTTGTTACCTTAATTTTAAAGCATATTTACGATTAAAATTTATTTTTACAATTTAGTCGCTAAAAAAAATAGTTGATTGCAATTCTTTAAAATAAGTCAAAGAGATAATCAGATTAAACTCTTATTATTGCTCTTAAAATAATTTAATAAGCTCTTAATACCTGCGCATAGTAAAATTTGAGTGTTTTTTTTTTATCAATAAAAAACTTTCAAGAGTTGTTATTTTTACAGTTGTGGTTGACATGTTCATGGAAATGTCCATATGTGAACTTCTGCGCGAAAAGGGACCCAGTGTGCGAAAATGAAGTTTTGAGAAAAACGAATTTAAAGTTTCATAACGCATTATCACTGTGAACACACCTTCAGGTGGGAGATGCGATTTGGTATGGTGAGTTAAGATTGGATGCCGACTTTGGTGACGTCATGCCTATGTGGTGACATATTTTTTTTTTGCTTTTAGTGTGACAATACCTTTGCTATTGTTGGTGCTCAGTTTGTTATGATCTCGATACTTGATTCTTCAGCCGCAACCAAAAAATTAGCTGAATTATTTACCACAATTGTGTAAAATAAGTTTTAGTGAGTTAACAAAAAACTGAGTATTCGACAACACTGTTTTTCGTCTTGTCACTTTACTTGACGTAAGTGTAAGAATTTTACTTGCTTAAAAATTTCTTTGCAAGCTGAGTCGCAGGTAGCAAAAGTATTGTTGTGTTTGTAAAAAAAGTGTTAATGTATTGGTTATTTTATAAGAACAAAAATTTTAAATCCAAACAAAACAGAACATAAAAAACTGCTACTTCAAAACGATTTTACGTTAACTATTAACAACAAATTTTATTTTCGGACTTAAAATCTGTTCAGAATCTAGACGCTTGGCAACACCGATTGTGATCTACATTAGTAAAGTGATGTGACTTAAACAAAAAAAAAAGTTTAATCAGAGTCAGCAAGCAGAAAAGTTGTGTTTTCTTGCAAATGTAAAAGATACTTAGACTGTTTATGATTTCTATTCCATTACTTTGTGTATTTGTTTTGTATATTCTCAAATGCATGTTGCCTTTTAGACATTGAAGTCAGTTTCATGTGATATTTTGTGGTGTATGGAAGTGTGTAATTTATTTTTAAATTGTTTTAATTGTATACTAGAGATTAGAAAACAAACAGAGAGAAAAATCGACGACAATAACTGTGATTTAGCTTTACTAAATACATATTTATTTTAAAAAGAAACGAGTATTTTAAACCGGTTAAAAAATTAAACTTTACTTTATCGTCTATTTTGTAAATTAAATAAAATGAGATAATACATATCGATGTACATACATATGTATAAATACGTATATATGTATGTATGTAGGTATACTCGTAGGTATTTTTGTACACGATAAATAATTATGAAAATTATCGTTTATAAAGTGCAGTTAATAAAAATATTTGTCATTCAACTAGTTTTAAATTAAAATATATTCTTTTTTTTTATTCAATGTGTACAATACATAAATATCTATTGTAAATGTATCTTTTTATATGATGTAAAACGAGAGCAAGAGTTAGGTTGAAATGTAAGAGATACAGTCGAGATGAGCAATTTTTACTTTTCCAAAAGTACAAAAGTTAAAATGAATACAAACCTAATGTTTTTTAATATTTATAATTCTATTTAAAAGAAGCTTAAAAAATCTATTGAAGATAACTTGCTGTCGCGGTTGCTGCATACAAATATGCACAGAAAATGTTGATCCAATCGGCTTGCTACCGTCAAAGTGTAGGCAAATTGTTTTTTAATAAAAAATTTTTATTAAAATATTAAATTTTCTAATTGAAAGTCACAGTTTGGAGAATTTTATTATTAAAAAATTAACAAAATCTGCATACAAGACATATATACTTATATAAAAGCAAATAATTGTAACCGCTATTGAAATCTTTCCTAAATACAATTATAATATAAAAATGAGTGTATGTACAGTGGAATCTCCCATTACGAACACTTCGCTTAAGCGGATATCCCTTTTGGCTGGTCCGGGAAACGTCCTATAAGAAGAGTATTGCATTCTCTTGATCGGACACATTTTAATGGTCTTTTTGGTGTCTGCTTAAGCGAGATTCCACTGTAGTTTTGCTTGTAATTTTTTTAACGAAGCCTTTTGTTGGTTCGGTATTTAATAATAATAGGAATAAAGGTGTAATTTACACAATATATTTTTTATGCAGTATTTTGTCTGTTAATTGTATTAAGAAAGTGTAAAAGTGCTACAAAATCTAATCAAAATCTTAAAAATTGTATTTAGTATTAACTTATAAATAGATTAAGTGATTCTCCAATCATATTTTTTTAATTTCGCAGTCGTATCGTTAAACAGCATTATAAATTACATTTTTACTAAGTCAAAGTTCATACACGACGATTTTAGTTGGGCAATTATAGATGTGGTGAGGAGAAAAAAGAGGAAAAAATAATTGCCTGTACACGACTTATTTTCTCTCGGCAATTATTTCATTTCTTTTTTTAGTTGAATACATCACATTTCTTTAAAGACAGATTTATCTACAATTTTTCACGATTATCTCTCTAGGCATATTATATCTATAAATAGTAACAAAGGTACCTATAAATTATTCTATGGCTGAAAAATTTTAATAGGAAAAAAACAGAGGCAATCGTGTTTATTTGCTTATATCTCAGAAAGTTATGGGGCGATTTTTTTGAATTTCAATAGCGATTCATTCCCGGATATTTCCAAAAGATTGATACCATACACAGGTCTGAGGAACATGTGGTTGCTTCTAAAAGTTGATTTCAACCAGCACACGGACAGACGGGCAGACGGCCAGCGCTTAATCGACTCCTCTATTCATAAGCTTTCAGAAAATATATACTTTATGCGGTCGGAAATTAAAATTGTAGAAATTACAAACGGAATGACAAAGCTATATATACCCTTGTACACCATAGGTGAAGGGTATAAAAATCGTTGTGTGACTTTAGATTGATAGTAAACAAAATGCAATGATTTCACAGTTTCTTATATGAAGATATCTTCACAAGATTATTAAAAAGAACGTGTGTTGTTATACCCTTCACACAGTGAAAAAGGGTATATATAGGTTTGTCATCCCGTGTGAAATTTCTACAATTTTCATTTCCGACCCCATAAAGTATATATTTTCTGAAAGCTTATGAATAGGGGAGTCGATTAAGCTCTGCCAGTCTGTCCGTCTGACCGTCTGTCCGTGTGTATGTTGAAATCAACTTTTTGAAGCCCCCCGACATCGCTTGGACCCGGGTAAGGTATTAAAATATCAGAAATATTCGGGAGTAGATTGGTATTGAAAATCAGAAACATCGGTTCATAAGCAACTGAGATATGAGCACAAAAACCCACGACCACCTCGATTTTTTTTCACAAAAACAACATTACAACAACAACATACATACATACAAACAAACGTATATATTTGTTAAAGTAAACGTGGGATCGAATCCCAGCTGAGCCAAACAAATTTTTTTTTATTTTTTTAAATTTTTTTTTTAAAATTTTTTTTTTTTAATTTTTTTTAAAATTTTTTTTTTAATTTATTTTTTATTTTTTTTATATTTTTTTTTAACATACATACGTTAATTTTAAATTTTACAATGGGATGTTTTTATATATGTATGTTTTTTATATGTATGTACGTATTTCATATGAGATGAATGGTGATACAAACTACTGTTATTGCATGACTACACGTTGTGAAGGGTATATACGATTCGGCACGGCTGAATATAGCGCTCTTACTTGTTTTCCTTACAGTAGACAGCTACGGTCACCTGAAACTTGTATATTATTGAGAGTTGTCCGCTTAAGGGAGCGATTGATAAAAGAGACATATATTTTTTAATTAATTTAATAATATAAAAAGTAGAAAAGATCATTCCAATTTTAATAAAACAAACGTTTTCATACATACAAAATAAACTAAACGACACTTTAAAAATTCACTGGTAGATATGTATGTACATGGTATCTAGTGATAAAAATTGGTTTGTAACTTCTTTTAGTATTTTATTTATAAAAAAAAGTTAAATAGTTTTCTGTTTTAAATTTGATGATTCAATAATTTTCATTTTTTTTGACACAAAAACCAATAAATTTAATTGACAACAAGAAGTAAACTTCTAGACAGCAGGAAAACAAACCTACCCACCCAAAAAAAAAAAAAAAAACCCAAAGATGTGATTTTGTAGGGGTTCAACTTATTATGTAATTTAATTTAATTTAATTTAATTTAATTTAATTTAATTTAATAGTGCTGCAATCACTTTGAAACACATAATTTACAACAAATTACTTTGCACCTATGGATTCATTTATAAAGAATGGCTTTCTTTATTGATTTAGAATTCTTTGAAGTATAATTTCCTTTGCACTACTTTTAATTTGTCTTTGGAGGGTACTTATAAAGATTTTTCAAAGTTTTCAAATCAAAAATATTTGAAAACAAACCAAAAATATGCAAAAGCAATGCCAGGTTTTCGAAATTTTTTTTTTTTGTAATTTTATTGAGATGCACACCTAATTTAGGATTTTCAACCAAAATATTTAATTTTTTTATTTTTTAGAGATGTGTCATGTACAGACCACGCGACTTAAAATTATAGAATAAATTTTTTAAACAAACAATCTTTTATTGTTTTACAAATTTCAGTTGAAAATGATTTTCTTCGCTACAAAAACTAAAATTTACTTACAAAATTCGTGTTAAGAAACTGCGGCAACATAAAAAATAGATTCCTAATTTGTGAGTTCGTTAACCTTGGTATCAAATTTTACAATAACTTTATTTCAAATATTTAACTTTTGTTTGCTTTGAATTTATGAAAAACCAACAATCTTACGCAATAGAATCAACATTTAAGCTAAATATGTTCACGTTTGATTAACATTTCACTTTAAGTTGTGCGATTTTTCTTACACTAAATCTAGTCAACTTATAACAGTGTATTGATATTAAAACTGGTTTAGAGTGAGATAATTTATTAGGTCAGAAACTGATGAATTTTAGTTATTACGTCTATTTCGGCAAATATTTGTCAAATATGAACCTACCTTTACTATAATCGCAAAAGAGACACTGAAATTGACGAAATAAATTCGCTTAAATAAAACTATAAACGGAGTAAATGAACGTTTCGCCAACACACTGTTCATTTTGTAGAACAGTTTGTTTTAGTTTAATTTATGTAACGTGAACAATTATTTTTAAACAAAATTTATGAATGTAGATAAATATGAGTATAAATATGTACAAACGTAAATATATATGTATGTAGTATATAATATGACACGTTTATTTTTTCATTTCAAAATATGTAATTCTTAGTGTTATGGATTACGGAATTATCAATTATGTATAACAAAATAATAAAAACTTTTTTCACTGAATTAATTTAATTGATCCAATTTGCGGCGATAAATTGTATTGGAAATAAAAAATAAATACATTTTTTTTTATTAAGTTACAACAGTATAATTTTAACTAATTATTTAAAAAAAAACACACACACAACACGTGCAGTTAGTTCATTTTAAATATTTTTGGTTTTGTGATGAAAATTAATTTGTTCTATGTAATAAGATAATAAATCATTTACTCGTACTTATTTTAATATTACAAAAGAAATGACTTGATCCGTAATTTAAATTAAATCGATAACGTCTGCAACCAAGGCTTTTCTATTTTATACTCTTCACAGTGAGTGTAAGGGTATATATAGGTTTCTCATTCCTACAATTTTCATTTCCGACCCCTTAAAGTATATTATTTATTTATTTTTTTTTAATTTTTTTTATTTATTTTTTTTTTTATTTAATTTTTTTTTATTTATTTTTTTATTTTTAAAGCTGGTCTATATGCATTTCACTGGTGCTTATGCCAGATCATCAGTAGACCTTTAAACCACAAAACTTATGAAAAAGTTTAAAATTATTACAAGCTTTATTTAACATTTTCATAAACAATATGAAAATTTTAAATAAATCAAGAAACAAAATTTAAAAATTCTTCATAAACCCAACCAACAATTTTTATTCATTCTTATTAATTTTATTAAACCCAACAACGAACAAAATAAATTTTGAAAATTAATGGGAGAATATCCTAGATAATTAGTAAATATTTTTTTAATTTTTTTATTTTTTTTATTAATTTTATTTATTTAAATTTATTTTTTAAATTTTTAACATACATACATAAACCCAATTTATGATTTTACAATGGGATGTTTTTAAGCAGATAAAGTCATTATAAAGATAATGAAACCTATACATACATACATACATATGTATGTACGTATTTCATATTAATAAGATGATTGGTGATACAAACAATTGTTATTGCATGACTACAAGTTGTGAAGGGTATATAAGATTCGGCACGGCCGACTACAGAACTTTTGTTTGTTATAAAGTGTCTTTCATAATTTAAAACGCCATTCAAATCTGCCTTTAGTGTAAACCAAACAGTACAAAGCGTTATACTGCCATCTGCTTATGTCACAACAAATAGATAATTAAGTATAACGGAGAGCAGAGAAAGAAATATTATTTCGTTTGGCCACAGACGGGAGGACACTTTCTAGTCAGCGTGTAATGTGTTTCTCTTGTGTATTTTCAAGGAAGAAATGTTTGCATGATACATAAGAATGATAATGGAATTGTTTGTTAATTTTTTTTTAATTTAATTTAATCATTTATCCTTAATTGTTTTTTTTTTTGTGGGAAATCCAAATTGGTTTTGCTTAAAACTATTTCACAAAATTACAAAAATAAAATTCATTTTAAATGATTTAACTTGTATAAAATTAGAATTTTATATCAACAATTTAGTTGCAACAAAACATTTCATCACAATATTTGTATATACAATACATACATCCATATGTATGTATGTACATACATAGATATTTTAAGAAGAAAAATAATAAAATTTTCTAATAAAATTAATTAGATGCTGTCCAATTTCTTGAGTAAAACGGTACACAGTTGAAAATTTAGGTTTTATTTAGAATTGAAACTGTTTTCTGTTTTATTTTTTCTTTATTCTGCTGCTTCGCTATAATGATGCAAATGCAAATCCAATTGTTTATGCACCGAAAATCAATTAAGAATATATGAAAGCTTAACAATTTTTGGCAGAAAACAATTTAATTGAACAAAATTCCCGAAAAATGTTTAATCAGTCACTATTTTGATAAGTGTTCAACTAAACTAAAAAAAAAAAAAAATACCGCAAAACAATTTTACGTCATTATAGCACATTTTGCTGTTATTTTCACGAAGGAAATAATGATGCTCATGCTGCAGTTGACGCAATCTAAAATAGGAATTAAACAAAAATAAAATAAAATAAAATAAAATAAAATAAATATTTTTATTTTTGTTTTATAAAAACAGAACTACAAATCAAATTCGTTAAGCTTGACAACAGATATTTATCCAATATCCAATTTTGACTCTCCGCGTTATGGTGAATACTTTTAAACGTGCAAAAATAGTTTGTGCTGTTCAAAAGTAGTGATTATGACACAAAGGACATACATCGCCCGCGACAGCTAAAAAAGTAAAGTATTCATATTAAATATCTTAGTTTTATTAAAGGTTTATTTGGCAGATGTTGAACAGAAATTGGTTAAATAAGCCTGTAATACACGTAAAATAGTTTTTATGAATACGGCAGTAAAAACTGATGACGTTGTAAAACTTAAAAAGAGCTTGCAAATTTTAGTAGAATAAATCAAAAACCAGAAAAATAAGGTACGAACTGATGTCGAGAGACCGTGAAAGCCATTTTTTATTGTCCGAAGTTTTGATTCAACGCTATTTGGTGTAAATTATTACTTCTAATAAAAAAAAAAAAAAATACTTTACCACAAATGGAAGCGTTAGAAATCGTCCAGCTAACCGACTGAATCAAAATATTCAAATATGCTTAAATGTGGTCAAAAGATGAACAGTTGTTTTGGGGCAGTATCCATATGTTGCCAGAATGATGGAAAAAGGTCACCGCGCTAACAATGGGCAATATTTTGAGCACAAATTTATGTTGTACAAATATTTAAAAATAAGATATAAAAAATCCAGCACTTTTTAATTATACCCCAATGCTATGTATGAGATTTAAAAAAAATTTAAAAGTTAGTGTACATTAAAAACAAACAATTAATAACAAAAATAATATTTTCAATCAATTATTATTGTTAATATGTATCATTTTGAATGGAGCGTTTAAATAAAAACCTCTTTATCGATATATTCATATGTAATTGAAAACTACTACTACTATTATAATTTAACGAAATAACAAAATGGGAATCACAGCATTTATTTCTGAATTTGTCTTTATTTTCTTATAAAATGAAATTTTTTCATCTCTCATATTTTGAATACACTATTTTTATTATTATTATTCTATATCGGAATTATATTTCAGTATTCTTAAATGATTATAATTTAATTTTAAAATGTAACTTGCAACAAATTTTATTTATTCATGTTTTATTTAATTTAAGTTATTAAGTATTCTATTGCTATAACACTAGTCTGCAAAAAACAAAAACTTGTCTCGCCTTCAAACAAAAATAAATAAAAGAGATTTTAACGCGCTAAATTAAAATCTGCTTTCAGGTTTTTTCTATCGGGCTTACATATTTTTATGGACATGCCTAATGTTTTGCACGAAATAAGACGGTTATGCTGATACATTATATCATAACTTAATAGCGATTAGTGCAATTTTGATCAATATGATACCAGAAAATGGTTAAAAATATAATTTCCTTTATGTTAGTTAAATAACGTTTTTCTTATTATTATTTTTTGTTTTCGAAACGGCTTCAAAAAAGTATTGGGGCAAAAATTTTACAATTTTATAATTTTTCAGAAAGCTAGGAATATTGCGAATAAAACAAGTTATTAGTCATAAAAATTGGTTGACAAGTTGACGGTTAATTTTATTCACGATAAAGTTACATTACACACGATCAAGTAAAGACACCATCAAGAGTGATATGATTTCTTAAAAAAAAACAAAAGTTTTTTATTTAATGTGAAGTATAATCGATATATATAAAAGTGAAACTCTGTGTGTGTGTGTGTGTTTGTGTGTGTGTGTGTGTGTTAGATATAGACTCCGAAACTGTAAAACCGATCGGACTCAAACTTTGGCAAGTTGTTGTACACATACCAGGGAGTGTTTATGGGTGAAAAAAAGTGGGCGGAGCCACGCCCATAAAAAATTAAATATCAGTTTTAGCTACTTGCACTTGACCGATTTTTCTGAAACTTTGCACACATATCGAGCTGTCATGGGTTTATAATTTCGTGATTGAAAAAGTGGGCGTGGCCACGCCCATAAAAAATTAGTTCAGTTTTAGCTACTTGCACTGGACCGAATTTTCTGAAACTTTGCAAACATACTGAGCTATCATGACTTTACACTTTCGTCCTTAGAAAAGTGGGCAGTGCCACGCCCATTAAAAAATAGGTATCATTTTGAGGTACTTGCACTGGACCGATTTTTCTTAAACTTTGCACACATATTGAGTTGTCATGACTATACAGTTTCGTATTTAGAAAAGTGGGCAGTGCCACGCCCATAAAAAAAAGGTATCATTTTGAGGTACTTACACTGGACCGATTTTTCTGAAACTTTGCACACTTATTGAGCTGTCATGACTGTACAGTTTCGTAATTAGAAAAGTGGGCAGTGCCGCGCTCATAAAGAAAAAGTTATAGTTTTTAGCCTTGCACTTGATATTCGATTAAAATTTAGAATGCGATTAAAATTCATGAAGGGGCGTAGCAACGCGCGCCGGGATTGGCTAGTAATCGATACAAGTAAGTTCTGAATAAAACGTCATTTAAAAACGGTGTTACCAGCTTCAGTTTGAAAAATGTACGAACCGATGATTCCACCAGACCAAAAAACACACCAACCTGTCAAATTAGGTGTCTTATTGACATTTGAACATTATGTAAAGACAACATAAGCTCAAAATTTTTAACAATTCGACGAGTATTATTACGACCATAAAATGGCAAAAGCGTACAAAAAGTTGCAATTGGAGAACGATTATTTTGATAATAAAACTGAATAATTTGTAAACGTTGTTATTATATCTCTCAATGATGAAATTGTAAACAGTTCATGACATATTACAAATGGCCGAAACGCCACTTCAAAATCATATCATCCCCATTGGGAAGGAAACCTTTTATGAACATAGTACTTAATAGCTAAAACTGAAACGCAATGTTTAGTAAGAAATTAAACATACATATGTATATGTAGATGTGTATATATTTTTCATAACTAAAACTAATAAAAAAAGGATATGTAAACCAGACATTTTGTATTTTATTTTTATTTTTTAATAATTTTGCTC